>JAZHYW010032151.1:0-20079 GCA_037355805.1 Ixodes ricinus | reverse complement strand
GAGACTTCTGTCAGTTTGCAGTCAATATTGAAGTGCAGTCAAGCAAGCTCTCGCCCCCGAGTCTGCTCGAACAAGCACAGAAAAAAAAATAGAACGACACAAAACGAAAGAACTTGGCGCATCGCACGAATGCGTTAGGGTATGTCGCGAAAACTACCGATCGTTACATAGAGCCACCAGCTATCCGTTCATAGGGTAAGTAGCCCTTAATGTACCAGCCACAGAGGTCCGCGTGGGGCAAACATCTTTCGGGCTGAAGATTTTTTTTTCTATCCGAACAGAGGTTTTGAATTTTACCAAATATCTTTCATGATCGGGGGCTGTTTTTGAGATCATGTTCAATGCCTTGAGCCTTTCTTCCACGGTGCTTTTGCTTTCATTCTTCTATTTTCTATCGTTGCAACAACTGTTGTGTTGTATGCTCAAACAAAGCGTCACGAACATTGAAGGAGCCATGAAACAATTTTTGGGCTGGAATGAGTGAATTTCGATTGTGATTTTCCTAATAGCATATTGGTAAGTGGGCCAACAGAAGGAAGGTAGAAAGTCAGACGCCTGATTTTTGGTACGAAAATTTGAAAACATAACGGACACTTTGGTACTTCCGTCCCTTTGAAAGCTCTCTGCTTTTTCACTGTCTCACATCCGCGGAACCCAAGACTAGTCAACCGGCCCCAGCGCACGTCACGCGACACCCGACCTCGCTATATTCTCTTCACTCCTAAGCGGACAGTGCGGTGGGAGCTACGCGCTTGCCGGACTTATCAGACCCCTCTATTTCATCACCCGACCCCATTCACTGCGCGTGGGCATGAGTGAGGGAGCGTGGTCACGTGGCAAACGATAGACGTGTGGCTGGCCCAACAAGCACGTAGTTTCCAAAGCACTGTGAGGCTAAGAGTAAACGGAGCGGGGAAGGAAACTCTCGTCCGAATTTTGAGCGATGGGCTAATCTTCTAGGCAATGGCGATGTACGGGTGCACAAACGAGGGTCCGAGCAAGAGGGGAGTTCCTTGTTTCCTTCTTCTTGGACTGCTGTGTACGCTTCGCGATTTGTGAGTTGTGGAGGAAAGCTAAGAAAAAAAAAAGGTTTTAAAATCGTTTCATTAACAAGCAAGCCAGCAGATAAGTAATTTAAATTGGACTCAAATAGTGCGTAGTAAAGTATTAACTTAATGCCGATTGTGTAAAAGACTACAAGAGCGGGCAATAATGCCAACAACTTGGGAAAGTTTAGCAATTAGATAGTTAACATGGCAATCCCGCATTATATACTCGGGAAAAAGTACTGCTAAAATATTATGTTGGCTAACTAACTCAGTCTGTGAATCATCAAGTTTGTTTTCATTTTTAACTAGGACTGGTTTGTTAATATAGTTCGATAAAATGGCTTTGGATTTTCGTGTGTTTACTTTAAGACCATAAACTTTGGACCAAATAGCAAACTTACTTAGGATATTGTTCGCTTTACAAATCAGTACATCAGCATCAGTAGCGGTAATAAAGATGCTCGTATCATCAGCATAAATGACAAACTAAACTTGGTGATCGATGTTAACAATATAATTTATGTATACATTAAGTAGAAGAGGCCGAAGTATCCTTCCTTGTGGTACACCAGCAATAATATTATAAAAGGAAAAGTAATGACCGTCAATTACTTCGCACTGTTTCCTATATTGTAGATATGATTTAAGTAAAGCTAGGGGCAGTGGCGTAGCCCGGATTTAATTTCGGGGGGGGGGGGGGTTCAATGGCATGAATTCCCCCCCAATGGCGAAGCAGGGTGAGCTCGACGGTACGAACACTCTCGCAAAGATTAGCTAGGCACTGTTAAGATAAAACGGGTAAAGCTGCATTGCCATTTTTGCAAACGGAGCAGGCTTCATTTACAGGAATACGGGCGTGGTGGCTCACTGTTCACTGGCGTCGTAGTTGCGGCCCATCAACTTTAAAAGCTACCTCACAGCACACAACTTCCCCCGCTTTGAGAGGTAGCACTGCATTACCAACGCGTGAAGGCCAGACAAAACACAAGGATAGCTATACACCAATGTCTGCTCTATTCCATGGGCGCCACCATGTTTGTTTATACTGACGCAATGACAAGGTAAAGAGGGGGGGGGGGCTGTGCGTTTTACGAGACTACGTTTTTTGTTTAAACCTTCGCACATATCGTAGTGCAAGAACGTCGGAAAGGCATAGTCACGAAGCTCCAAGAAAAACACCCATGCCAAGAGTGCTGTAAAGAGCAAACACCTTGTTTTATGCGCAGCACCTCTCTTTTGAAGAGTATGCGCTTGAGATTATGTTTCACATTTTTATCGCTGGGGGCTAGGATTTCGACACTGGTATATAGGCAACATGCAAAGTTGTTTGGTTTGGCGCTATCTAGCGACTGAAGCAAGAAACAAATTGGGTATGCCTGGGACACCGTGTAAGACACACTCTTTAGGTGAGAACACGACGGGGCTGCAACACGCGGCGCGAGAAATCAGATAGAGTTCGTTCGACGGGCATCCGAAAGGCATGCATTATTCCGCGGCCACCATGGCCGCGGCTGACAGTGTCGCCGGCGGCCAAACGGCGACACTCTGTGAGAGCGAAAAAAATTATCTCGCTGCCATGACACCCCGGTACACCCTGGTCCTTCTGCACGAGCGACAACCTCGCTGGAGCTCTGCGCGTGTGAAGCATGAGGCGGCACGAGCCATCTTTGCCGTGCCCACGGGTCGACGAGTCATCTGCCGTCGCCGCTTGAAACCATAGTAAGAGAGAGAAAGAGAGGGTGAAAAGCGAACTTTATCTGCACTGCGAGAGGAGCGCGCTGTCCTCACCTGAAGAGTATTATCTTGCACCGTGGCCTGGGAGTAGCAGCTACATTGATCAAACGTGAGCTATTACTCTATACTTCATTTCAGCTTAAGTCCAGACGAAGCCGATACTACGAGCGCGAGCATGTGGCCCTGAACAGTGCTTGCAGTGTACGAGCGCGCGTGCTTCGCAAGGTCACACTGCAAGCCCGGAGCTCGCGCTTGTAGCATCGGCTGCGTCTGGACCCAAGCTGAAACGAAGTATAGTGGCGCCTCTAAAGCCTAGTGTCTGTAGCACGAAATACTCGGTAGGCCAGGAAGCCGTAATCCCATAATATGCAAGTACGGCGGAAGCTGCGGACTGGCGTGCCAATCGGAACCTGACTAGGTATCACCGGAGTGCGCTTTTACTGCGAAGAAGCGTCAAGATTTATCTGCGTCATGCTCCGATATGCGTAGGTTGCGCTCGCATACGTAGCGGATATCGAAGCCGTCGGCACGCAATGGGAGACTTATCGTTCACCTGTGCCAAGTTACACCGAGGGAGGGTATAACCTTCAGCTCTCACTCTACTGGCGCCACCTGGCTGTTACCGGCAGGCTATACTATCACAAAAAATTAGGCAGCAAAAAAAAAATCTCGACGCTGAAAAATTAGAGCAACCTTCCTCGCACAAACACTGTAGGGGCCCATATATGGTCGAGGGTAATTGTGAACAAAAAACAAAATTTATTATCTATTAAAGGTTTAACAAATTCGTGCTACAGAACAAGTTGCCGAAGGAGAGAGAGTCTCATTTTTGCTAGGCCGCTTTATCTTGCAGTGTGGTCCAAAGGCAGCAGCGGCATATCATCGGGGCGATGAGAAGTAGTCAGGTCTGCACTCGTCGTTCCGTCACTCGGAGAAATGACATCACACACCACCCACAAACACGCTAACCACACGCCGAACGTGGAAACGAACTTGAATACCCTTGTGCCTATGCGTAGTGAGAATATGAAGGCTCTTCCGCGTTCCTGATGTTCCGTGCGACGAAAAGATTAAACAAATTGCATCGGATGCCACCTTGACACGCAAAGAAGAAAGCAAGACACACGCCATCGCATCCTTGAGCGTCCCTCGAGACGGGCAACTCGATGGAGGCAAATTTTACGCAGTGATGGAAACTTCGCCAAAAATGGGGAAATTTTAGGCATCCAATCAAAGGGAGAAACATGAAACGGCCGTCACGTCTGCGCTACAGGCGGTCGCCCTCTGTCCGCAGGCCCTACTCCGAAACGTCTATCATCTCCTGAAGATCTTAGCGACTCTGCGCGTAACAACGGCGCAAGCTGAGCGCTCGTTCTCTTCACCACGACGGTTGAAAACATACCTGAGAGCGTCCACTTCGAATGAGCGACTGCCCGGTCTAGGGCTTTTGAATGTTCACCGCAAGATTAAAGTTCAAGCGGTGGACATTTTGGAAATTCTTGGCCGTGTAAGCAGCCGGCTGCATCTTAATATGTAGGCGCTTAGCACAAATCAAATGATCAAGAGAGACTGTAAATTGCTTTCTGAAATAACTAGTCCAGTTACTTTTCTATTCGCGGTAATTTCTAGTCCAAAGCAAGTATTTCTGATCAGTGTACGCAAGGTGTGCCTGAGCGCAGCGCCACCCGTTGCTTAGAGTACAGTTGTTTTTAATATTATTTAATATTCCTTCCATCACTGACATTGTTTTATATTATCACCATTCGTGCGTTTTACTATGTACACTTAAGTTCGATTTAACTATGTATTTCAGTGAGGATAGTTCGTTATACTTTTCCTTCAATTTGCCATCCTTCACCGCACAAATGTTTCGTAATATCCGTTCTCTATATATCCGAGATCAAGTTCAGCATCCGATCAAATTACTTATAAGCATGAAAGAAAAAAATATTGACTATTTTATTTATTTAAGCATTTTCTACCCCACAAAGATTTCTGACGAAAGCATATAAGTTGGAGATTGTCCGCGCTCCCTCTTTGCTCTGTGGCCTGTGCAAGACTGACTGTGTGAGCAGGGTAGCGAGCGGGCCCAATGGTTTCCGGGGGAGGGGAGGAGCTTCAGCATTTAGGGGAAGGGGAGGCTTTAAACCCCGAACCCCCCCCCCTTGCCTACGCCACTGGCTAGGGGTACTCCACGGACACCATAATTGTCTAGTTTTGCAAGAAGAATTTGGTAATTTAGAACCACGAACGATTTACTGAAGTCTATAAATACACCTACTTATAGACTTCTGGATTGATACTCAAGCGTGCGAAGGAACAAAGACGCAGCGCTTCGGCATGCGTTGGCTTACACAGGGTTTTAAAGAACTTCATTGGCGAATGACGACAAACGAGTAGAAAGCATCATGGTGCCACCAGCCTCCGCTACGCTCCAAAAACGCGCTTTTTCGACATGCAAGATGGCCGTCCGGTGGCTTCACTCGCAAGAGCGGGTAGCGCCACCCAGAAATTGTCGTATAGATCAGTGAGTGGGCCTGTCTTGGCACAATGGTTAGTGGCGCAAGCTACCGCCCGTTACAAAAGGTATAGCCATTAACATCCATCCATCCATTTATCCGGCTTCACAAACGTCGCCAGGCGGGCAACCAAAACGAAGCTAAATCTGGTCGCGCAACATTATTCTAAATAATGAAGTAAATAAATAAAAACTATTGCTAACAATCATTTGGCTTAAAATAAGATATGTCCTTTTTGTTTCTGAAGTAAAGGAACGAAAATCGACACGCTCGTAACTCTCTAACGGTTGTGAACGAAACCTGCAGCCGGCATCGCCACCGACGTTATAAAATGGCTGGCTTCGCAAACGCCGACCTAAAGTGAACTGTTGCAGTAGCTGCCGGAGTGGTGATAAGAGCATTTGCGACCTCTAAATATGCTCCCTCTTGCAATATTACCCATTGCGGTTGTCTCTAGAAGTCTCCTGCATTTTGAAATAGTAAGTCCGTCACGAACTAAAAACTACCGCGGCTATTGCAGTCGCCGCCATCTTGAAAACGCCGTCGGTTTGTAGCGATTGCAGCTGCACTCGATCATAAATACCTCAACGCAAATATTATCGCGAATGACAACTGATGAGGCGGTGATAACAAAAGAAACTAAACGTTTAATGGGGCGAACTTGTGCCCAAAAGTAAAAAGGAAACAGAAGATAATAACAGAGCGTCGCGGGCGTCGAAAGCGGCGAAGCAGCAGGATCGAACGCTGAGGCGAAACTGACTTGGTTCGCCACGCGAAGCCCCTTATGTACACGCGTAGACTTCTGGAATAATCGGCCCAGAAGGTTCGGCGTGTAGAACTTTCTAACCTCGAACAAGCAACACAATTCTCGAATTTACGAGAACATTACATTGGATGTCAACAAAAGGCGTCCCCGCGGCCAGGAATCGAACCCTGGCTTTTCGCGTGGGAGGCAGGCGCTATAACCGTTAGGCCACGCGCGCGCTGCCTACTTGGCAAGCTGCGCGCGCGGCATTACTCCCCCTTTAAAAAGTGCATCGCCCCGATGCAGCATAAACCAAAACAAAGCAAACAAAAGTAACGGTAAGCTAAAGAGTCATTTGGAACACATAAGGTCCACAGTCCTATCGAGCGTAGTACGGCTTCATGCGCACGACGTGGACGACTTCTGGTCGTGGAGGGCGGCGTGATGAAGTCCGTGTTCCGGCGGGCATCACCTCGTAGTTCAGGTCCCCGAGTCGACGAAGTACTTTGTAGGGTCCGAAGTAGCGCTTTAGGAGTTTCTCACTAAGACCACGGCGCCGTATCGGTGTCCACACCCATACCCGGTCTCCGGGTTGGAAGTGGACGTCCCTGCGACGAAGGTTATACCGGCGTGCGTCGACTCGTTGTTGCTCTTGAATCTTGATTCTTGCCAGTTGACGAGCTTCTTCCGCGCGTTGCGAGATCAGTTGAGCATCGTCGTTGCCATCGTCGGCCGGCACGTGAGGCAGCATGGCGTCGAGCATTGTGGTAACCGTCCGGCCGTGTACCAGTTGGAACGGTGTCATTCCCGTGGTTTCTTGCACCGCTGTGTTGTACGCAAACGTGACGTACGGCAACACCTCGTCCCATGTTTTGTGCTCTACGTCGACGTACATGGAGACCATGTCGGCGATCGTCTTGTTGAGCCGCTCCGTTAGCCCGTTGGTCTGCGGGTGATAAGCGGTTGTTCGTCGATGGCTCGTATGACTGAGCCGAAGAACTTCTTGAGTCAGCTGTGCCATGAAGGACGACCCGCGATCGGTGATCAGCACTTCAGGTGCGCCGTGTCGAAGGAGAATAGACTCGACAAAAAACTTAGCGACTTCTACCGCTGTTCCCGATGGCAGGGCTTTCGTCTCGGCGTATCGTGTAAGATAATCGGTCGCGACGATAATCCACCGATTTCCTTGCGCCGATGTTGGGAACGGCCCAAGTAAATCCATTCCGACCTGCTGGAAGCTGAAGGGCGTAGTCGGTGCAGGTATCGGCTGCAGGAGTCCTGCTGGCTTCGTCGGAGGCTTCTTACGTCGTTGGCACTCATGGCATGACCGTGTGTACAGGTGGACTGTTTTCGGGAGTCTCGGCCAGTAGTACTTGTCACTAATCCGGGCGAGCGTCCTGCTGTAGCCAAGGTGTCCAGCCGTCGGGTCGTCATGGCATGCTTGAAAGATTTGTTCTCGCAGGCTGGCCGGAACAACCAGCAGCCAGGCAGGGTCGCTCGTTCCGAAGTTCTTCTTGAAGAGCACGCCTCGTCGCAGAACGAAGCTTGGCAAGTCTCGGGCCAAGAGTCGCGGAACAGAGCTTCCTTGACCTTCGAGGTGGTCGATCACGGCGCGAAGTTCGGGGTCGTCTCGTTGATGTGCTCCCATGTCGGTATCTGTTATGGCTCCGAGAAAACGAGCGTCATCATCGTCGTCGGTGCTGTCAGGAGGAGATTCGACTGGGGCCCTAGACAACCAATCGGCGTCATTATGCTTGCAGCCAGACTTGTGCACAACGGTCACGTCGAATTCTTGCAGTCGAAGGCTCCAGCGAGCGAGAGCGTCCTGACGGGTCCTTGAGGGTGGAGAGCCAACAGAGAGCGTGGTGGGCCGTGACAACGCGGAACGGGATCCCGTACAGATATTGGCGGAATTTGGTTAACGCCCAGGGCCCGTTTGCTCGAAGCCGGTTAACTTTAACCGCGGTTAAAAGTTAACCGCCCTCCATAGGTACCTAAAAGTACCTAGCCAAGTTTGACGAGGGCTGGATGAGCGATAGCTCCGTGTTTTATTATGGGGTGGTAGCTGGTGTTACCTCCAGGTTGTAGCGAATATAAGCGGCTTCCGCGGAAAGGTTCCCGAAATGGCTGGACCCAAAAATGCGCACTACCGATTTTTGGCGACAAAGCGCGGCATATATTTGAGCTCAAGAAACAATTTATAGTTCTCGTGGTACAGGTAATCGGTAAGGTAAAACTAAATTAGCCCTTGTTTGGATACTTTCTAAATATTTGGCTGTCGGAAGTGAAGACAAGCCTCGTTGAAATTTCCTTCCAAGTTCGAAAGAGGACGACGAAGTTCAGTCCTAGAAATAATGAGATAAAAGTGATCAGTGAAAGGCGGGCGTGACACCGGCAGTATGGATGGCCAGCATCTAAGAACTGTATATAACACCGTCATAAATTGAAAAACCTGTAATTCGGCTGTGAAAATTGACCTATTAGTAAATTATGCTAACATCGAGGATAACACTGGAAGTGTAATTCAACGATCCGCGCGCGTGGCCTTCCGCTTATAAAATATTCGAAGTAAATAGTCATAATAAATCTTTGACCAACGCGCGTGCACGGCGAAATTTGTTGTAGACTTTTTGCTTTAGAATACTTACTACTGCAGACGCCTGCACGTGCAGCGTCGTGTAACTACACTCGTAGCATGCAGCTCGAATTTAGCAAAAGGTCTATGGGGACGCTGTCTGCTTTTCTGTGCTATCAGTACCTGGCTGATTGAGTCAAGGCAATCCACTTTTTCAAAGACGTTGCCATGCCGACAACTATCGCGTTCATTTAGGCTTAGGAATTGCCAGAATCGAAGACTAGCTAAAAAATGCGGCGAGGTCATTGCTCATGCTTTGCGGTTTAAGTGAGGTAAGGCAAATCGTAAGCCTCCTGCACCATTCATTGCTAACAAACGCGCCCTATATTGCAGCTACAACGACGTATTAGCTCCAAAGCGAGCGGCGCTCACTCACCTGGGCACCGCCATGTTTCCACGCCGTCCTTACTCTGCCGGTCACATGACCTAAAATTCCCCCTCGTAGGGAAATCCGGTTAACCGCGGTTAGTTAACCAGCTTCGAGCAAACGGGCCCAGACGACAGCGAGACATTCCTTGTCGGTTGTCGAGTAATTTTCTCTGCCTTGGACAGTGCCCGGCTTGCGTAAGCGATCACCCTCTCTGCTCCGTCTTGTCTTTGGACGAGCACCGCACCTAGCCCGGCGTTGCTGGCGTCTGTGTGAACTTCTGTTTCCGCTGACGGATCGAAGTGTCCGAGGATAGGAGGCGACTGGAGTCTTTCCTTCAGTTCGTTGAACGCTTGTTCTTGCTCCTCCCCCACTGGAAGTTCACGTCGTCCTTCGTCAGATGCGTGAGTGGTGAAGAAATTTTGGCAAAATCGCGAACGAAACGTCTGTAGTATGCGCATAGCCCAAGAAATCTTCGTACGGCTTTCTTGTCTGATGGCTTCGGAAATTCGGCGACAGCGGATGTCTTTGCAGGGTCAGGACTTACACCTTGAGCACTCACAACATGGCCCAGGAATTTGAGCTCACCGTAAGCGAACCGACATTTTGACGGCTTCAGTGTCAGTCCGGCGTTCTGGATAGCCTGTAGCACGGCTCGCAAACGTCTGAGGTGCTCGTCAAAGTCGCTGGCGAATACCACGACGTCGTCGAGATAGACGAGACAACTTTGCCATTTCAAGCCGGAAAGAACGGTGTCCATTACGCGCTGGAACGTCGCCGGTGCTGTGCATAGCCCGAACGGCATCACTTTAAATTCGTACAGCCCGTCCGGCGTGACGAAGGCAGTCTTTTCGCGATCTCGTTCGTCGACCTCGATCTGCCAGTACCCACTCTTCAGGTCCATCGACGAAAAGTATCGGGCGTGGCGCAGCCGGTCCAGGGTGTCGTCGATGCGTGGCAGCGGGTAGACGTCCTTTTGTTACAGCGTTCAGTCGGCGATAGTCCACGCAGAACCGAAGAGTCCCGTCTTTCTTTTTCACAAGGACTACCGGTGAAGCCCACGGGCTGCTTGAGGGCTGGACAATGTCGTCATCGAGCATTTCTTGGACCTGCTTCTGGATGACTTCTCTCTCCTTCACAGAGACACGGTACGGCGACCGACGAAGGGGAAGCGCGTTGTCTTCAGTGACAATTCGGTGTTTCGCAACGGTCGTTTGGCGCACCTTTGACGACGTGGAGAAGCACTCAGTGAACTCGGCGAGAAGGTCACTGAGTTGTCGTCGTTGTGGGGTAGGCAGGGTTGGGTCGATGTCAAACTGCGAAGGCGGCGTTGTCTTGGGTGGCCACGAAGAGAGGTCTTCTGATATTCCGGCGATTGCGGCTGAGTCCGGGAGTTCCTCGGCGTGACCCACGGCGGTGCCTTTCGTAAGGTGCTGGGCCTCCTGTCGGAAGTTCGTTACCAGTGCGACAGTGTGTCCGTCTTGGAGCTCCGCGACGCCTCTTGCGATGCCAATCCCTCTTCCTAGAAGCAACTGGAGGCTTCCTTCGAGCAAAACGTCGCCGCAGAATGTCCCATCAACCCCGACGGGTACGAAAACACTTGACCGCGGTGGTAGGTTCACGTGGTTTGCGAGGACTCGTACCGCGGATGACGTCGCTTTGGGTTCCTCCGCTGGTGGAGCAGGTTTTCGTAGCGTCAGCCGGTTTGCTCCGAGGTCGATGACGGCGCCATACTCGCAGAGAAAGTCCATGCCGAGGATAACGTCCCTCGAACAGTCTTGCAGAACGACGAACTTTACAGGGCACGTCTCACCGTGGATCTCGACGCGAGCAGTGCATCTCCCAACCGGCGTGATGAGGTGCCCTCCGGCGGTTCGTATTTGAGGTCCATCCCACGGCGTCGTGACTTTTCGAAGGCGGCGGGAGAGCCTCCCACTCAAGACTGAGTAGTCTGCTCCGGTGTCAACGAGTGCTGATGCGTCGTGGCCGTCGATGACGACGTTTAGGTTATTAGACACCGTTGCAGGGGCGTCGTGTCGGTCTCTGGTAGCGTTCGAGTGGGGACCCTCCGACGTTCGTGGAGGATCTTGGCGTCGGTCGTCTTCGGCAACTCCACCTCCAGGGGTTGCCGCGCCTAGTTTCCCCGGCGAGGAGCGAGGGGTGACAGGCTTTCACGTCGGGGTCGGTGCATCGGCGAAGCTGGACGTCGTGGCGACGGCGACCGGAACTCTCGGCGGGACGCAGGCTCGGGTGACTGAGGTCGTCGCAGGTACTCGTCGATCTCCCGAGGGCGTTCACCATAACGGGGGCGTGGGTCATTCGGGTGGAACCCGCGCAGCCCGAGTCGTCGGTATGGGCATTGGCGGTAAGTGTGGTTTGCTTCCCCGCAGTGGAAACACAGAGGGCGTCGGTCGGGCGTTCGCCACACGTCAGTCTTCCGGGGTGCGCGGGGCTCCTGGCAGGCGTACTGGACCTGGACGTCGTGGCGACGGTCCTGCTGCGGCGCAGGAGACTGACGTCGGGGCGGCGCGGAATAGGCTTGAGGAGGAGGTGGTGGCCGTCGGGCCACTGCGGCGTAGGTCAGGGTGGGCTCCTCGGGTGCTGCTACGCTGGCAGGAGCCTCCGGTTGAATTGCCCGCTGAACTTCTTGGCGTACCACTTCGGCTATCGCCAGCGAAGCCGGCTGGTTGGCAGCAGGCAGCAGCTTCCCGAGCTCTTCCCGGACGATGTCGCGGACAATTGCACGAAGATTGTCAGCGCTGGTGCCGCCCTCGTCGAATCGGGAACATGTCAGCGTCGAGGCAGCAGGCGTGCCGGCGAGTCGGTTGTAGTGGCTGGCTCGGATTGACAGGGCCCGCTCGATGTTAGTTGCCTCGGCAACGAATTCAGCGACAGTAGTTGGTGGGTTGCGAACCAGGCCACCGAAGATGTCACTCCTCACTCCTCTCATCAAGACGCGCAGCTTCTTCTCCTCGGTGGACTGAGGGTCGGCGCGGCTGCTCAGGCGGAGGACGTCTTCAACGAAGCTGGTGACCGTTTCGTTGGGCCCTTGAGTTCGTACTTGCAGGAGGTCTTCCGCTCGCTGTCGTCGTGTCTGGTTCGTGAATGTCTTCTTCAGGCCGGCGATACAGGTGTCCCACGACGTAAGCGACGCCTCGTGGTTCTCGAACCACTGCCTCGCGGTACCCTCCAAGGAGAAGTAGAGGTTTTGGAGGCGCTGCTCCGTGGTCCATCCATTATGGCGTGCTACACGTTCGTAGTGCAGAAGCCAGTCCTCCACGTCTTCGTGGGTCTCGCCATGGAAGGTCGTCGGGGTTCGCTGGGCAACGGGCAGGCAGATGACGGCGGCAGCGGTCGGGGTCTGCGATTGCTGGTCGTTCATCGTCGGCCTCGTTGGCTGCGTGGTCCTGGGCGGCAGAAGTCCGAATTCCGGGTGTAGGCCTTGGGTGCGACGACTGAACCGGATCTCGGTCTGGTCTTCGTCGGGTCCTCCGGAGCTTGGGTTCGGACTTGTACTGCGGGAACTTGGAGGGGTGCGCTTCACGGACATGCGGTACCCCGCACCTCCACCAAAAATGTCACGAATGACAACTGATGAGGCGGTGATAACAAAAGAAACTAAACGTTTAATGGGGCGAACTTGTGCCCAAAAGTAAAAAGGAAACAGAAGATAATAACAGAGCGTCGCGGGCGTCGAAAGCGGCGAAGCAGCAGGATCGAACGCTGAGGCGAAAACTGACTTGGTTCGCCACGCGAAGCCCCTTATGTACACGCGTAGACTTCTGGAATAATCGGCCCAGAAGGTTCGGCGTGTAGAACTTTCTAACCTCGAACAAGCAACACAATTCTCGAATTTACGAGAACATTACATTGGATGTCAACAAAAGGCGTCCCCGCGGCCAGGAATCGAACCCTGGCTTTTCGCGTGGGAGGCAGGCGCTATAACCGTTAGGCCACGCGCGCGCTGCCTACTTGGCAAGCTGCGCGCGCGGCAATATGTGAATAATACTTTATTCTGCCATTCTAGTGTATTCTTTGTAATAAGAGGCATCTTCACAACAACCACATGGAGATCAAGACGCGAACGACGTATAAAGCAATTCGCTAAAATGCCATTCGCTCGGATAAACCCGGCCATTCGCTAAAGTGCCTTTCGATGAAAAAGCAAAGGCGGGAATACGTTCGCTAAAACTTCGCTAGACCAACTGAGATGCACCCGTGGCGGCACATGTCTTATGATCTCAAGATGGCATCAGTCAGTCTCCACTCGATCAAACTGAACACTGACGTGCCAGGAGCATCATCCGACAACAAGGAGCACAGGTACTACAGGTTGAACGCCTGACACGAGACTGTGACAGAAAAAACTCGTTAAGGAACCGTTTGATAATCATCGATAATTATGTAATCAAGTGGAAATAAACATATTTGATATGCTAACAAAATATGCATACTATTCACACTCTAGCCTTTACGGCTTCAAAGTCTACACACCAGGGCCCGTTTGCTTGGAAGCGCTAACCGCGGCTAAAGTTAGCCGCAGTACCTAGGAGAGAGATTTTGAGATCACGTGACTGGCTCGGTAGGGATGCGGGGAAACATGGCTGTGCCCCGGTGAGTGAGCACCGCTCGCTTTGGAACTAATATGCCGTTGTACCTGCAATACCGGGCGCCGTTAGTCATCAAGGAATGGTGCAGGAGGCTTTCGCTTTGAATTACCTCACTTAAATCGCTAAACATGAGCAATGAGCTCGCCACATTTTTTTGATGGTCTTTTAATTCTGGCCTTTCCTAAGCCTAAACGAACGCGGCAATCGTCGGCATGGCAACGTCTTTGGGAAGTGGATCGCCTTGACTCAATCGTCCCCGTATTCTTTGCACACAATAGCCGACAGCGTGCCAGTATACCTTTTCTAAATTTGCCAAGCACCCAGGTGCACGCCACAAGTTTAGTTACACGTGTTGCACGTGCTGGCGTCTGCAGTAGTAATTGTTTTAAAGCAAAAAGTCTAAAACAAATTTTGCCTTGCACGCGCTTTCGTCCAAGCCTTATCATGATTATTTACTTCTAATCTTTTATAAAGAAAGGCCAGCGCGCACGGACTGTAGAATTGCACTTCCAGCGTTCTCCTCGATGCTTGGGTAATTTATAAAAAGGTTTATAGAGACGCTGTCTGCTTTTGTGTGCTATCAATACCCGGCCGATTGAGTCAAGGCCATTCGCTTTCCAAAGACGTTGCCATGCCGACAATAATCGCGTTAATTTAGGCTTAGGACTGGCCAGAATCGAAAAATTCCAAAAAATGCGGATAGGTCATTGCTCATTATTTGCGTTTTAATGGAGGTAAGACAAAGCGCAAGCCTCCTGCACCATTCGTTGCTGACTAACACGCCCGATATTGCAGCTACAACGACGTATTAGTTTTAAAGCGAGCGACGCTCACTCAAAGGGGTACCGCCATGTTTCCCCGCATCCCTACCAAGCCAGTCACGTGATTTCAAAATCCCTCTCCTAGGTACTGCGGCTAACTTTAGCCGCGGTTAGCGCTTGAGCAAACGGGCCCTGGAACTGGGGCCCCGATGATGCGGCTTGTCGGAAACGTGTAGGTACGTAGGGTCGAGGATGACCGGAAGAAATGTCAGAGACTAGTGTTTGGTCGCAATCCTGTATATCGACGTGTTCCATGATCAATGCAGTAGAACTAGAACGGAGGTGCTGAAGCTTTTGATCACCGTATTGTGCGGTAATTGATCGCTGTTATAGTGGTTGACTGCGAGTTTGGATAATGCGTCAACCACCTTGTTGTTTTATCCTTTTATGAAACGGATGTCACTGGCGTATTCTGATATGTAGGCCATCTGATGGACTTCCCTTGCTGCTTACGAAAAGATATTGGAGGTTAAATAGTACGTGAGGGGTTTGTGGTTCGTCATGATGGTGTCTTGTCGTCCTTCGAGAAAATTACGGTAATGCTTCACGCCGAAATAGATTGGAAGCAGTTCACGTCCGAAGGTTCTGTGGCGCATATCTGTCAAAAACATATGTTCTGTTTAACAAAGAAAAAAAACGAAATCTGTTCCTAATTAGAGTCGGAGAACTGCTGCAGGACTGTCTCCGACTGCTGCATCCGAGGCGTCGGTCACAAGCGGAATAGGAGCGCCAGTATTAGGATAGGAAAGGAGCGTGCTTTTGTCGAGTTCTTGCTTGCTTGCTTGAAAAGCCAGGACAGCTGATTCGTTCCACTCAGTTGTTGTAGATTTCTTCGGGTTGCCAGAGAGAAACTTTTTAGTGGCAGGACAATTGTTGCACAGTGGGAAATAAATCTCCGGCAAAAATTTAGTGACCTCAGAAATTCGAGAAGTTTCTTTGTTGTTCGAAGTGGCGAAAAAATCTGATTGTCTTAGCTTTCTCCTCAACAGGACGGATGCCGTGCGTGTCGACACGGTGGCCATAAAAATCGAATTCGTTGACGCCAAGTTCACACTTGGCAACATTGAGAGCGATGCCGTACTTGTGTAGACGTCCGAACTGTTGACGTAGGTGGCTCTCAGTATTCCTCGAGAGTTTTGCTGAATACCAGAATATCACCGATGTATGCAAAGCAAAATGAGAATTATTTTAACACTTGGACAATAAATCTTTCAAAAGTCTGTGCTGTGTTCCGCGGGCTGAAGGGCATCCGCGTGTACTCAATCAGTCCAGAGGGTGTTATGATGGTGGTTTTGTCAACGTTTGATGGGTCGATAGGAATCTGATGATAAACTTTTCCAAGGTCTGTTTTGGTGAAAATTGTCGATCCGAGTTGGGTCCCCGCGAAGTCTTAAAAGTGAGAGACTGTGTATCTATCGTAGATTGTTACCCTGTTCAACGTATGATAACCACCACATGGTCTTTATTCTCCAGTCTCCAGACTTCTTGAGTGCCATATGTGGGGCACTGTACCAGGCACTTGAGGATGGACGAACTAATCCGAGGTCCATTATGTGGTAGAATTTGTCCTTGGCAATGTTCAGCCTGTCTGGAGCGAGGCGTCGCGCTTTGGCGAAGACTGCAGGATCATTGGTTTGAATGCAGTGCGTAATGCTGTGCCTTATGGGCATATAAGCATTGCATGGCTGGAGTAGCGATGGAAAGTCGCTGAGTATTTTCCCAAGGGCGTTTTCTCAGTGGGTCGTAAGCTGGTGTTGAGAGATAGCGCCTTACTCCGTGCACCCTGCACGCTGAGGTGTGTTCTGAAGTCAAATGGAAGGCGGTGCTTATCGCCTTCCGCTTACCACCCTACTGAAAAAAAACAAAAACATTTGGCGCCTATACGAAAGTAAACAGGTTCATACCGGTAACAGTTTAGCTATACCTGTCACCAGTTTTTTCAAAGGGATCGCTCTTATGGCTCAAAGGGGTCCCCGGTATGAGCCATAACGGTCACCTGTTTAGGCAAACAGGTCACTCCATTGGCAAACGGGTCACTCGTCTGATGAAATGGGCCACTCGATTGAGCAAAGTTGTTGCACGTTTGCTCAAACCGGTGACCATATTGCACAGACGGGTGACCGGTGACCGGCAAACTGTACCGGTTTAATCAAACGGATCTCCGGAGCCTGTTTGATGTTGAACGTACCGATCGGCGGCATGGGCACGCCTATTTCAGCCGTGGCAGCCTGTTTCCGGAAGCCGCTGGAGCGCCGGTCTATCGGTTTGACAATCGTCCACGTAATGCAAGTAATGATATTTATATTTTGATTGCGCTGATGTTCGCTTCATACTGCAACTGCAATAAGCGATTGTTTTATACGTAAACGTGCGACGTTGGCGAGCCTATATGTTTGACAGAACTTTAAAAATATTGGCGTTCTTTGTTGCCTCAATTTACTTATTCAGCTCGAATCTCTCTCGCAGAGGACGCGACCGCGTGAAAGAATATATTTCTAGACTCCATTTCACCTCAATTCAAGACTCAACGAAGGTAACGCGCGAACACGTGGCTGCAAGAACATCGAGCATTGCGAAAGCAGGCCCGCCGTTGCAGCAGTCAAATTACGAGATCGCGCTGGGTGCTTTTTTGGCTCGGGCGCAAGCCGAGCTTCTGGCCGGCGCCCTTTCCAGCGTTCCAGCGTGCTGAAATGCGCGCGTTTCGCCTGCTTTCCGAGGCTGCAAACGCGGCGTGCATTGGTAATTCAAAGAGAGGAGGAAAGCGCGTGTAAAACGGTTGGTGCACCCTCTCCCCTAGCATTGTCTGCATTGCCACAAAAAGCTAACCGCAAATTTTCTTTCTTACAGAATGCATGAGGAGAGGATGGGGGAAGGGGGGAAGGGGACGGCGGTGTCCCGGTGTCCTGCCAACACCTCCTAGAGAAGAAGGCCATAGCGCTCTGAGAGGTTACGTCACAATGTCGGAGGAAGGAAGGCCATGGCGCAACTACGTGAGAAAATATCTGCTATCGATGCTATCGACGTGAAAAAAATGTTTCTTGTCAAGCGGCGCGGTGGTGTTCGTGCGCGTTTATCCGACATTAATATACGTTTTAAAGGCGCAGTCTTGTACAATTTATTATATATATAATATAAACGTAATATACAACGCGTTACCAAGGTTGAGAGTACCAAATTTATATTTATGAGTATCCCCGTAACCGCGGGACTACGTGCAGTCCCGCAGCTCGCCCCCACTTTTCGAAAGAACCGGCTCTGATGCCACATCTTCCCTCATACGGGCTCCGATTCTGGTAAATTTACGTTGTGTGTGAGCTGCTGACTGTCTGAAAAGGAACGCTGAGACATTTCAGAAGGGAAGGAAACCGAAAGAAAATCCAGTCATTGTCGCAGGGAGCGCACACGAGCAAGAGATGGGTCGACAACGTTAAGCCAGTTAAGCCTTTCGTCGCCGCTGCTCTCGTGTGTGGTACTTTTGAGACTTGTTTCCCATCGTATTTCTGTCATCACCGTAGTCTCGGGTAGTTTTTTTGTGTTCGCTTGATACTACGGCATTTACGTGGATTCGTGAAACAAGTCCTGCAACGGTTTGAGTGACATGTGTGACAACTAGCCAACGATGACTCTGGTCGATTAATCGATAGACCTCTCTCTCGACAGAGAGAGGCTTCTTGGAGTTCGTGTTCAAATGTTTTCGTCACGGATATTGTGGGACGTATGGATACGATCGACAGGTGAGAAACAACTTATTTACGGGCTTTCTTGGTCATGTAGGACGCAAGTAAAATGCTGCAATCGTTTTGTTTTTAATCGCGTGATAGATTGGAATTTTGTTCTTTGTCGTTATTCGTGTGCAGTTGCGTCGACATTTGTAAATATGCGCGGTAATCTAGTTTTCACTGGAAGGTGAAAAACAAGTTTGTGTGATTATTGAAAGTGCGTTGTTTGTGGTTCTGTGTTTATTCATACTAATGTTATTTTATTGCCTTTACCGCGTTTATACTAGAATCTTAACTGTATTAAGGTAATAGTATTATTATATACAAAATAACTTATATTTTGTTCTAAGGCAGCTCGAGCCCATAGGAAGAAGTAAATTAGTTGACTAAGTAGTAAGTTTAGTACCCCTGCCACACGAAAAAGTTAATATATTTTCATTCAGTGATATAGGATTTAATCAGCTCGCGATCTTGAGTGATTATACGAGCGCCGCAAGCTGATTTGTCGACCCCATAATGTCATTCGATCGAAATTACATTAATTTTGCCATGTGGCCGGGGTATGATGCAAGAATTCAGTGACTGCACGCGATAACGTCGCTTACATGATCGTAAGTGACACTTGTCTTGCCTTGTCCGCGTTCACTACGTCTACCTGATTTTTAACTGATCTGTTTTGCTGTTTCCAATCACTGCGTGTCTCGCTATTTTGTCGAAGTATTTCTGTATAAAATATGCATTCCTACAACAATAATTGCGTGACTCAATGTTTTCGACTTAAAACAATCACATTTTTCTATAGACGTCTTATACGCATACCTCGTGCCATTTCGTACCGATTATTTAGCGGTGTAATATTTTGCTCGTGTAATAAAATGTTTTCTAGACCCGTTGCTATGTGCAGCTTTCATTTTAGCTAATATGACACGCGTATGTGACTAAAAACGCGTTACGACGGTCGATCCACGCGCGTTGCCTTCGCTTCGACGCGCGCCCCCGATGGCCTTCCTTTGCGACGTCACGAGAAGAGCGCTACGGCCTTCTTATCTAGGAGGTGTTGGTCCTGCGCCTTGACCTCGCCCCGTCCCTTCTCTCTGGTCAGCTGTGTCACGTGACCAGAGAAGGGAGGGCACGATACACGCTGATAAACATAGCCAGATCCGGCAGCGCGCGTGTTGGCAGTCGCTTTGTTCTTCGTCTGCTTGTTATCTGTTGCAACATCGTTTGTCCTACCTGCTTGCGAATCTGCAGCCTTTCCCTTCAGTCTTATTAGGTTGTCTCTCGACAACGCATGGGATGTGCACCAAAGCTATCAGTGTTCGAAAAGTCCTACGCGTATATCGGCAACAAGCGATTCTTCAAAGAAGTCAGGAACTCTTGCGGTGTGGTTGGGCTCGGCAAATGACAGCTTGTTTGCTTCTTGTTTGCTTTTTGTGCGCCGCATCGTGTTGAAACTTCAAGAAGCCTTCCTTCTCGTTTTAGTGTTTGTGTGGTTGTCCTTCTTTGACCGTGTTGACATTTATCTTGAATTACATCTTTCAAGTCCGCTGTTATTATAAGTGCATTCCTACCTACTGGTTGGCAAAGACTGACCGTTCTTCTACGGGTAAATGTCGAGATTATCTATAGAATTATGCAGCGTCTGCTCTCGCGGCAGCCGGGAGAATACTTTTTCCGCAAGTCTGTCATTATAGTCTAGAATTACTTCGGCTCTTGTTTGCTTTGCATATCTTCTCACTTGTATAAAAGCATAGAGTGCCTCCTCACATTTCACAGATCGCTTGCACGTTTGTTCTTGTCTACGGAATAGGCTGTAATAAACTTTCATGAAAATTGAAAACATATTTTTGTGTGTCTGTTTTCCTGCCCGTTTGCAAGCA
>JAZHYW010032150.1:0-10639 GCA_037355805.1 Ixodes ricinus | reverse complement strand
CCGATGTATGCGAAGCAAAATGAGAATTATTTTAACACTTGGACAATAAATCTTTCTAAAAGTCTGTGCTGTGTTCCGCGGGCTGAAGGGCATCCGCGTGTACTCAATCAGTCCAGAGGGTGTTATGATGGTGGTTTTTGTCAACGTTTGATGGGTCGATAGGAATCTGATGATAAACTTTTCCAAGGTCTGTTTTGGTGAAAATTGTCGATCCGAGTTGGGTACCCGCGAAGTCTTAAAAGTGAGAGACTGTGTATCTATCGTAGATTGCTACCCTGTTCAATGTATGATAACCACCACATGGTCTTTATTCTCCAGACTCCAGACTTCTTGAGTGCCATATATGGGGCACTGTACCAGGCACTTGAGAATGGACGAACTAATTTGAGGTCCATTATGTGGTAGACTTTGTCCTTGGCAATGTTCAGCCTGTCTGGAGCGAGGCGTCGCGCTTTGGTGAAGACTGCAGGATCATTGGTTTAAATGCAGTGCGTAATGCTGTGCCTTATGGGCATATAAGCATTGCATGGCTGGAGTAGCGATGGAAAGTCGCCGAGTATTTTCCCAAGGGCGTTTTCTCAATGGGTCGTAAGCTGGTGTTGAGAGATAGCGCCTTACTCCATGCACCCTGCACGCTGAGGTGTGTTCCGAAGTGAAATGGAAGGCGGTGCTTATCGCCTTCCGCTTCCACCCTACTGAAAAAAAAAACAAAAAACATTTGGCGCCTATACGAAAGTAAACAGGTTCATACCGGTAACAGTTTAGCTATGCCTGTCACCAGTTTTTTTCAAAGGGATCGCTCTTATGGCTCAAAGGGGTCCCCGGTATGAGCTATAACGGTCACCTGTTTAGGCAAACAGGTCACTCCTTTGGCAAACGGGTCACTCGTCTGATCAAATGGGCCACTCGATTGAGCAAAGTTGTTGCACGTTTGCTCAAACCGGTGACCAATTTGCACAGACGGGTGACCGGTGACCGGCAAACTGTACCGGTTTAATCAAACGGATCTCCGGAGCCTGTTTGATGTTGAACTTACCGATCGGCGGCATGGGCACGCGTATTTCAGCCGTGGCAGCCTATTTCCGGAATCGCGGGAGCGCCGGTCTATCGGTTTGAAATCGTCCACGTAATGCAAGTAATGATATTTATATTTTGGTTGCGCTGATGTTCGCTTCTACTGCAACTGCAATAAGCGATTGTTTTATAAGTAAACGTGCGAAGTTGGTGAGCCTATATGTTTGACAGAACTTTAAAAATATTGCGTTCTTTGTTGCCTCAATTCACTTATTCAGCTCGAATCTCTCTCGCAGAGGACGCGACCGCGTGAAAGAATATATTTCTAGACTCCATTTCACCTCAATTCAAGACTCAACGAAGGTAACGCGCGAACACGTTGCTGCAAGAACATCAAACATTGCGCAAGCAGGCCCGCCGTTGCAGCAGTCAAATTACGAGCTTCGCGCTGGGTGCTTTTTGGCTCGGGCGCAAGCCGAGCTTCTGGCCGGCGCCCTTTCCAGCGTTCCAGCGTTCTGAAATGCGCGCGTTTTGCCTGCTTTCCGAGGCTGCAAACCCGGCGTGCAGTGGCAACTCAAAGAGAGGAGGAAAGCGCGTGTAAAAAGGTTAGTGCCCCCTCTCCTCTAGCATTGACTGTATTGCCGCAAAAAGCTAACCACAAATTTTATTTCTTATAGAATGCATGAGGAGAGGATGGAGGAAGGGGGGGGGAAGGGGGAAGGCGGTGTCCCGGTGTCCTGCCAACACATCCCAGAGAAGAAGGCCATAGCGCTCTGAGAGGTTACGTCACAATGTCGGAGGAAGGAAGGCCATGGCGCAACTACGTGACAAAATATCTGCTATCGATGCTATCGACGTAAAAAATGTTTCTTGTCAAGCGGCGCGGTGCTGTTCCTGCGCGTTTATCCGTCATTCATATACGTTTTAAAGGCGCAGTCTTGTACAACTTATTATACGTAAAAATGTTTCTTGTCAAGCGGCGTGGTGCTGTTCGTGCGCGTTTATCCGTCATTCATATACGTTTTAAAGGCGCAGTCTTGTACAACTTATTATATATATAATATAAACGTAATATACAACGCGTTACCAAGGTTGAGAGTACCAAATTTATATTTATGAGTATCCCCGTAACCACGGGACTACGTGCAGTCCCGCAGCTCGCCCCCACTTTTCGAAAGAACCGGCTCTGATGCCACATCTGCCCTCATGCGGGCTCCGATTCTGGTGAATTTACGTTGTGTGTGAGCTGCTGACTGTCTGAAAAGGAACGCTGAGACATTTTAGAAGGGAAGGAAACCGAAAGAAAATCCAGTCATTGTCTCAGGGAGCGCACACGAGCAAGAGATGGGTCGACAACGTTAAGCCAGTTAAGCCTTTCGTCGCCGCTGCTCTCGTGTGTGGTACTTTTGAGACTTGTTTCCCATCGTATTTCTGTCATCACCGTAGTCTCGGGTAGTTTTTTGTGTGTGTGTTTTCGCTTGATACTACGGCATTTACGTGGATTCGTGAAACAAGTCCTGCAAAGGTTTGAGTCGCATGTGTGACAACTAGCCAACGATGACTCTGGTCGATTAATCGATAGACCTCTCTCTCGACAGAGAGAGGCTTCTTGGAGTTCGTGTTCAAATGTTTTCGTCACGGATATTGTTGGACGTATGGATACAATCGACAGGTGAGAAACAACTTATTTACGGGCTTTCTTGGTCATGTAGGAGGCAAGTAAAATGCTGCAATCGTTTTTTTTAATTCGCGTGATAGATTGGAATTTCGTTCTTTGTCGTTATTCGTGTGCAGTTTCGTCAACATTTGTAAATATGCGCGGTAATCTAGTTTTCACTGAAAGGTGAAAAACAAGTTTGTGTGATTACTGAAAGTGCATTGTTTGTGGTTTTGTGTTTATTCATACTGATGTTATGTTTTGCGTTTACCATGTTTATACTAGAATCCTAACTGTATTAAGGTAATTATATTATTATATACAAAATAACTTATATTTTGTTCTAAGGCAGCTCGAGCCCATAAGGAGAAGTAAATTGGTTGACTTATTAGTAAGTTTAGTACCCCGGCCACACGAAAAAGTTAATATATTTTCATTCAATGATATAGGATTTAATCAGCTCGCGACCTTGAGTGATCATATGAGCGCCGCAAGCTGATTTGTCGACCCCATAATGTCATTCAATCAAAATTACATTAATTTTGCCATGTGGCCGGGGTTTGATGCAGAATTCAGTGACAGCACGCGATAACGTCGCTGACATGATCGTGACACTTGTCTTGCCTTGTCCGCGTTCACTACGTCTACCTGATTTTAACTATCTGTTTTGTTGTTTCCAATCACTGCGTGTCTCACTATTTTGTCGAAGTATTTCTGTATAAAATATGCATTCCTACAACAATAATTGCGTGACTCAATATTTTCGACTTAAAACAATTACATTTTTTTATAGACGTCTTATACGCATACCTCGAGCCATTTCGTACCGATTATTTAGAGGTGTAATATTGTGCTCGTGTAATGAAATGTTTTCTAGACCCGTTGCTATGTGAAGCTTTTGTTTTAGCTAATATGACACGCGTATGTGGCTAAAAACGTGTTACGACGGTCGATCCACGCGCGTTGCCTTCGCTTCGACGCGCGCCCCCATTGGCCTTCCTTTGCGACGTCACGAGAAGAGCGCTACGGACTTCTTATCAAGGAGGTGTTGTCCTGCGCCTTGACCTCCACCCTCCCTTCTCTCTGGTCAGCTCTGTCACGTGACCAGAGATAGGGTAGGGCACGATACACGCTGATAAGCATAGCCAGATCCGGCAGCGCGCGCGTTGGCAGTCGCTTTTTTCTTTGTCTGCTTGTTGTCCGTTGCAACTTCGTTTGTCCTACCTGCTTCGATCTGCAGCCTCTCCCTGCGGTCTTATTAGGATGTCTCTCGACAAAGTGTGGGATGAGCACCAAAGCTATCAGTGTTCAAAAAGCCCTACGCGTATATCGGCAACAAGCGATTCTTCAAAAAAGTCAGAAATTCTTGCGGTTTGGTTGGGTTCGGCAAATGACAGCTAGTGCGCCGCATCGTGTTGAAACTTCAAGGAGCCTTCCTTCTCGCTTTAGTGTTTGTGTGGTTGTCCTGCTTTGACCGTGTTGACATTTTTCTCGGATTACATTTTTCAAGTCCGCTGTTATTATGAAGTGCATTCCTACGTACTTGTTGGCAAAGATTGACCGTTCTTCTACGGGTACACGTCGAGATTATCTATATAATTATGCAGCGTCTGTTCTCGCGGCAGCCGGGAGACTAAGTTTTCTGAAAGTCTGCCATTATAGTCTAGAATTGCTTCGGTTCTTGTTTGCTTTGCAATCTTCTCAATTGTATAAAAGCATAGAGTGCCTCTTCACATTTCACAGATCACTTGCACTTTTGTACTTGTCTACAGAATAGGCTTAAATAAACTTTTATGAAAATTGAAAACAATTTGTTGTGCCTGTTTTCCTGCCCGTTTGCAAGCATCTGCGCGAGCACACATTTTCACGTGTTTCCTCCTATTATAATTAGACTTGAGTTTCGGGATGTCTTAAATAACTTTAAGATCACCAACCTTCCGGATGATACCCATTTAGGGCTATTAAATAATTTGCCTTTCTGAATGGCGCGTTCAGATGTGTGGTCACGTGGCTGGTCGAACGGGCAGCGACGTGAACGAGCACCCCTAATGAAAGTAACCCATCAGCCTTGATGTGTTGTGGGACCCTGTTAGCCCTTCAAACACTTTAGACCCGTCAGCCCTTTAGACCCATAAACCCTTTAGACCCAACAACCCTTTAGATCCATCAACCCTTTAGACTCATTAGCCCCTCAGAAATTGAATTCTCTATACTCCGATTCATAATTAGTGTACAACACTGTCAAGGCTACTGACACGCGCATGTGGCTTCATCAAGTGCAAAGGCAAAGGTATGCATCCAAGTCATCTCTTTGGTCGTCAAACGACGGCATTAGCTAATGGGGACTGAGGTACTGTGACGCAGTAACTCGATCTTGGGGTCCTTCACCACCGCCCGCACCATGCCTGTCACTTGCCGACCCCTCGGCCTCAATCACCCTAAGCTTAAGCTGGAGCGTTCTCTCCGTTCTTTCCTCCAGTTCCGATTTCTGTCGGAGAGCTTCTCGTTCGGCCACTCTGTCCTCTCTTTGCCGAGCTCGTTCCTGATCAACCCATGTTCGTAATTCTGTTCCTGTCGCGGACGCCAGTTATTGTCAGGTACTTTATGGTAAAAAGAAAGGAAACTGAGAGGTCCGTCTGATTTTTGATATCAAAGAAATATATTTACACCCAGTTGTTCTACTTTCTGAATCCCCGCAAAGAAAAAAAAAAGGAAACTTATGAGCAAATAAATAAAAGAAAAGGGCGTTCATCCAAAGTTCGACTTGCCAAGGTTGGCACTGGTTTACGCTGGTGGTAGAAGCCGGTCTCGTTTGGCTCCAGCTGCCGGCGTACCGATGGTGACCAGTCAACCGCTTGTTGGGATGGCTTTGCCGGCTCGCTCTTGAGCCAGGCTTGTCGTTCAGAGTTGACGGTGAGGACAGGTCGGCAGACTTCCATGGATGACAGCTTCGCCGGTGTATTCCGGAGCCAAGCTTTTCCGAATGCGTCCGCTTTCGCCCTGAATCTCCTCGTTCCCCTCGACTTCCTTTTCTTTCCTCCCCTTTTATCCTTGTCTCCTTTCATTTTCTTCCTCTTTTTGTCGCCGTATTGATCACATCATTACAACACGCAGTCATAATTTTTGCTTAGTATTTTAAGCACTAAAAATGTTGAATTAGAAATTGCATACAAATACAACTGGCAGGCTACAGTTTTTCTTAAGGCCGGTTCAGACACTTGCGTTTGAGTGCGTTTGACTGCGTTGCGTCGAGAACCGAAAGCGAGTCACCGGCACATCTGTGCTTCGTATGAAGCGTGGAATCCAATTCGAGGAATCATCTTGGCACGCGATATAAGCAGCAGGGATGTGCTGGTTTCTCACAGCCGCAACGCAGTCAAACGCAGTCAAACGCAACTGTCTGAACCAGGCTTTACTTCAACAAACTTCTGCGAGTTGCTTGTAATTGTTTGACGGGTGTGTTTGAAGGCCCCACAGACATTTCAAAAAAACCTCTTAGAACTTTCTAAAGGGCATTTCAAACCCTTTAAGAAAGATTCTGATGTGGCCCAGAACGCATCAAGGAATCTTAAAGGGTCCTTCAAACCTTTTAAGAAATCTTTGAAGTCCCCTTAGACTTTTCCAAAGGTTTTGATGGGCCCTTTAGACTTTCTTAAAGGGTACGTCAAACCCATCAAAACGTTTTGATGGGCCCTTTAGACTCCCTTGACGGGTACGTCAAACCTGCTTAAAAATTCGTGAAGGCCCCTTCAAACCTTTTAAAAAGTTTTGAAGGGCCCTTTAGACTTATTTTCAATAGGTCCGTTTGAAACGAGTGTCCGTTTGAAACGGGCACCCGTATTGATATGGGCACTCGTTTCAAACGGACACCGTGCGCTAACTAACGGGTACCCGTATCA
This sequence comes from Ixodes ricinus, assembly GCA_037355805.1. NCBI lineage: Eukaryota > Metazoa > Arthropoda > Arachnida > Ixodida > Ixodidae > Ixodes > Ixodes ricinus. The sequence goes on along the minus strand of JAZHYW010032150.1, from coordinate 4,069 downwards.
AACGGATGCCCGTATCCCATAATCACGTTTGACCGAAACAGATCGACAATTTGGCCACCCGTTTAATTCAAACGGGTCGACCAGTTTGCCACCCGTTTGAATTTTAAATGTTTTTTTTTTTCAGTAGGGCAGTGACAAGTTCCGTAAAAAGTCTGCCCAAAGTTTGCAAAGCGCACATCTGCTACCAGAAAAACCCACCGGAAAACGTGTTTCAGGCCAAGACTCAGGGTCAGAAATTTTTGTACCTAAGTAAGTTTTGATCGCCGGCCCGTCTACTGCTTTTAGAGGTTGTGTTTCTTGCCGGTGCTGACGATCCTCCACCATAGGAGGGATGTTGCTGTCCTCGACACCAGTGTTCACAACGTACTGAATCTTAGTTCTGCGTTCAGTAACGTGGAAGAGACGGCTAAATTCGGGTTCCGGTGCACTCACCGTCTTCAGTGAGTAGGTACGGATGTTTTTGGAGACAGAGCATGGTTTGAAACACTTACGAGCGTCATCTTCAGGTGTTCGGTGGTACCAGCACCACTTGTGCTGTCTGGCGCGATATGTGCTGCGCTGACGTTCATGAGGTGCTTCAGTGAGTGATGATTTTGAACGACCGCATTGAATATCTGGGATGATGCGGGACGATTGGTCCACCCTTCCAGAAAGACGCTAATTCATGGCCCCGAGCAAGAACAGTCGTTCTTGCAAGCCTGGTGCATATCCGGTGGCCCAGAATGTGCAGTGTGTTGGCGGACGGTGTAAATACCCGTAGTCGAGACGTACATGAACCTGTCGGCCATGTGAGTGAGAGTTTCCGGGGACTGTGACGAAATTGCCAAGATCATGCGGACTTGTTCGGGAAGTCGCAGGAAAAATAGCTCCACCAAGATTGATGCGCCCAAGCCATCAGCTTGATCGCCAAGCAGCTGCTGCATCTTGCTTAGTAGATCCGAAGGTTTGAGGTCACCCAGTTCTTCTGTGGTCAAAAGTTGCTGGATTCGACGTTGTTCGGACGCTGTTGTTCTGCGAATTAGCTCCGTTTTGAGCTTGTCGTAGGGAATGTCTGCTGGTGGAGGTTGCAAAACATCCCGGATGATGGCATCGGTTAACTAGGCCGGTGCCGCGACGACATGGTCGAACTTCGTATGTTGCGATGTTATCTGGCTTTTTCCGAAGAGTGACTCAATCGTCAAGAACGACAGTTCAGAGTCTGGTCTCCATAATTCTGGCAGCTTAAGAGCTGTGATGCCAGAAGCAAGAGTGTGTTCACCGGTAGGTGTGTGGGCATTCCTAGGGGTTGAACCAGCATCGAAAGTCGAGTGGCTTGCTGTGGATGTCCGGGTCACTAATTTGAAGGATTCACTGATGGTCAACTAATTTATTTACATTATATACAGAAGCAAAAACAGAGTTTCTGGCACCAGTGTTCGGAGCTGACGTTCCGGGAGCTCGAATATTCTCCGTGTCTCCCGCCACCCTTGTCGCGCGGGGTCCGCTTCTTTTGTTATTCTGAATCGCCAGAGAGCCGCAACACATATCCTCAAAAGAAAAAAAAACTTCCACCTTTTTTTTATAGTGAGTTACGTTGACAGAGAGGCATTCTTCAATAAGATATTAAAGAGGTGATGGGCCATTCATCTAAAATTAGAACGAGTGTCGTTATTCACGCACAGACGCGACATTTTGACCGCGAAAGTGAGTTTAAGCAAAGTCAACACCGACATTATTGTTGTGGCCTTTGCAACGTCGCCCTGAGGAGGACATATGTTACTCAATATTTTGCCATTACTATTTAGTTCAAGTCACTGTAATCTGTCAAAAATAAATGTAAAAAATATGAATTTTTTTTAAACACTAACGCACAATGTTGTCACATCTAGAGAAATGAGTTGTGTTTCTGCATAATTAACAAAACTACAAAACCTGATACACATAATCTTCTTATACATTCGTAAAATTAATCTAAGGTTGATCGTTTTGATATATTTTGCGTCGTATTATTATATAGAGTAGTTCGTTGGTAAATTATTTTGATTGTGTTCTAAAGCGTGTTTATTTGAAGTGTTTCGGAAATATTTTGGCAGAGAAATTTTTTGTTGTGGTATTTTTAATTATTCGTTGTACATGTCGAAAACCTGTCGTAAAATAATTAGAACAAAGTTTTACTACCCGAATGCTTCAATGTGAAATTAACTGCTGTGCAAAACACTATTGCGAACGTTTGGGAATGTCAACGCCTCGAGATTCGGAATTAGCTGTCTCCTGAAGCAAATTAGCTACTCTGTTCGCACGTAGCTGAATTCTCCTCCCAAGAACAAGGCTTGAACATATATTTTTATTCAATAAATACAACTAATATGGTCCCGACCGCCATTCTACGATTTGACGTGAAAACACCCGTGACGAACTTTTCAGCCGCGCGAGGTGTCCGCAACATGGCGTCCGCAACATGGCGACCGCACGCACCGGTTTCGCGCCTCCGCTTCTGCCGTATTTTTATTACGTTAGTAAGGCAACGCTAGACGACTTCACGGGCCACGAGACTCAAGAGCGTTCCAGGCATCCCCCAACCCTTCTGCAGACCTTCCCACCCCTCTCAGCTGGGTTGCCGTTGGGGCTACGACGTCGCTTAGGCCTAGCCGGCCGGGCTATACTCACCGGATCCCCGTCGGTCCTCCGCCACCGGCTTTACGAAGCACGCTCAGCGTCACCACATCGTCTGGTGCCTGCTTCTCGCAGGCGATATCGCTCTCAACCAGGGTCCGCAGCAAACTATCTGCGCCTGTTGCACGACGCGAGTACGGGACAATCAGGCCGCTCACTGTTGTGACATTTGTGTGGGATGGTTCCACCGCGGCTGTGTCCATATTTCCTGGGACAATGCCGCCGACTGGGCTCCTGCAGCGATCGATGGGTGCGCAAGGTGTATTCGCTGCCGCACTTCTCGGACGACTACTTTGATATGCCCGTCGTTCCTGCACCTGTTATTTCACCCACGGATGCCTCATCCCGCGCTGTCCTCTTCCCTGGTTCTCTGGCGGGCGGCGGCGTCAGCGGCGCGCGCGCGTTTCTTTGCGGACGCAGTGTTGGACGCGTCGGCAGCCGGCCTGGCGTCGGTGGCACCTTGCGTAAGTCTCTCAACCTATGGTACACAAACTGTCGTAGCCTGAAGAATAAGGTTCAGGATTTTCAGACTACCGTAAGCTCACTACCGGACAACACAATCTTCCTGCTCACGGAGAACTGGTTCAACGCCAGTGTGCACGACGGAGAGCTTTTGGGTACTGCACACGCCATATACCGCCGAGACAGAGGTGGCAGAGGTGGAGGAGTGCTCGTTGCCGCCCTCACCGGCTTCACGGCCGACCGGAGGCACGACCTTGAACACCCCGGCCTGGAGGCGATCTTCCTGAATCTTTACACTCCACAAGGTATTGTCTTGCACGGCTGCGTGTACTGCCCCCCACTCCACGCGGGACGCCCCCTACAAGCTACTTGACGCCTCCCTCACCTGTGCATTGCTGAAACCGTTCCGTGACGTCCTAATCATTGGCAGTTGTAAGTCGCATATCGACTGGTGGAGTCACGATGAACCGCTGTCTGGTGATGCTCTTGACGATTTTCTCCTGGATTCAAACTCTTCAGCTGGGCTTCTGCAAGTCTGCCATAGCACCCCTTACCTGCCTCGGAGCAGTTCCCTCGACTTGGTCTTCACTACGAACATCACAAAGGTCCTTTCCTGCGATGCTTTTCCCGGCCTTAGTAGTACCGAGCGTATGGCTGTGGAGGCGTTCTTTGAACCTCCCTGCCTCGGAAGGGCCTCTTTGCTCTTACTACTTGTATATTTCTTGAAACCGACCACTCTCACCTCGCTACTCTAGCTCATCTTGCGCCTTGGTGCATGACGACTGCAGGAAGTGACTTTCTTTCAAACTTCGACATATGGTGCGATTTCGTGAGTGCCATTCAGCGCGAATCCATTCCTCATTCACTTCGTTCTACCCGGCGGAAGAGGGCTCCCTGGATTACGCACGAGATTATCAAAGCGGACAATCAGAAACGAACGCTTTTCAAGAAGGCA
>JAZHYW010032149.1:0-17220 GCA_037355805.1 Ixodes ricinus | reverse complement strand
TGTATACTATTTGGTATACGTTTGATTTATTTTCCGGTGTATAAGTCGCACTTTTTTTCAAACATTTTTCTTGGTGCGACTTATACAACAATGCAACTTGTATAAGATTTTTTTTTTTTTTCGAGTTGCGACACTATTTTTTTTTTATACTCCGCGCGCCATCTTTTGTAGAGCACCATAACTACGTAGCCATAGGTGGTGTTTCCCCCTCCAGGAGGCACTGCTGTCGCCGCACTACTTTGACTCGGAATGCTTCCCCGAAGCGGCTGCAGGATATTTTCTCGCGTCTTTCTCAGTTTCCGTTTGATGAGCAGTTTTTTTGTGCCATGCTCCAGCCGTGTTGCTACATGTAAAACGAAGGATTGTGGCTAGCCGATCTTTTAGAGGTACAAAAAAAAGTATGTCAAGGTTTATTTTTCTGCCTGGGCATCGATGCTCATGCCGTCTCCGGGACTTGGCCTAGGCTAGGCCTAATGCTCCAAAAGGTTGGTTCGCGAGTGTCTAGCTCCTTAAACTTTCATTCGCTCGGCATGCGTTCGCTCGAATAAAGTCGACTACCCTCTCATTTTGCGCATTTTACGTCCTTTTGCTGCGAAACACTCGATTGCCCCCGCCAGACAGCACCATACTATGGGCATTTCTCGTGAGTCGAAATGCGCGGCAGACGGTACGTTCGATCTAGTGATTGTACGAAACTCCGATTTCGCGATACCAATGCGCGTAAACTGAAGAACTCATTGCGTGAACCGTGCAAAGAGGTGCGACTTATACAAAGGTGCGACTTATAGTCCGGAATATACGGTACCTAAAATAATTGTTGATAGCAGTTGGTTCCATAAATTGTTGCCGTGCCTGGTACCCACAACTCGACAGCTAGCTGGGGAAGCAAACATGCCATGCAGTTGGTGCTATCAAATGGTTGCACAGAAGTGGGAAGGCAGAGTAGACAATGTTTTTAGTGACCAACATGAACTCTTAACATGATATTTGCACTGGTACGAATAGAAAGGAAGTGTGTGCTTATGTTCCAAAAGTTGTTTTTACTGCTTCAAAGGGTGCTGCAAAATGACTCGAACCAATCACATCACTGTAATGGGATCTTACATCCCCATGTCACCGAGTGATGTGATGTCAAGAGGTCATATCGCGTCGCCTGGTGTTACGTGACTCGATGTTGTCGCGTGATTTTACGGTGTTAGTGACTTCATGTCTCGAATGTCACGCTGATGACATGAACACCGATGTTAGCACATCACGGTGAACCTTTCAAAGTGCTGCATGGCGTCATCATGGAGGCTACATGCCACGGAGATGAAAGTGCTCAGTACTAGGCATTTAAGGAAAGCCCGGCTCTTGTCGTAACATTTTGGTTGCCACGTCTGCTGCTTTTGAACACAACTACGTCAAATGTCTGAAATACAAAGTGGGGTGTAAGTGGATGCTGACGAGTCCACTGGAAGGGAACTGAGTCTTTGAGTCGGACATCAACGTACGTCATGGTCATTGGAAACAAATACTATGCTTGTGCCTTCAAAAGGTATTTTTGCTGCTTAAAGGGGACTTTGGGGTTCTTCTAAAGTTACTTCAAAATTGGACCTTTTGCGTCACCGCTAAGGCAAGTCGGTTGGCGCTTATGGGAGACAGCGCATAAAAGAAGGCACGAGCGAGAAACAACCAGGAGATGTCTGCCGCATTTTTTTATTCCCTTCTTTGTGAATAATGTTCCAGTTGTTCTCTCGTGGTCTGAAAGTGACACTGGCACACAGCACAATGTCCCCAGTGTGCAGCGACCAGTCGTGAGGCTTCCAGAGCGACCTGTTTGTCTAACGTAGACCGTTCCGTATGGCGCGCCAGCTGCTTAGACGGTGGCAAGTGCGCAATCGGTATACTTATTTTCTTGTTTATTTGAGCGTTGACTGTCACCACAAGAGCCACTTGGATAGTCCTGGTAATTCCCTACCTTACCCGCACGAAAGGGAAATTTGTATTTTGATTTGTCGACCGTCGTATGCAGGATTGCGCTTGGTGAGAAAGACCCAAGTTGCGTGCCCGTCTTCCTGGCCTCGAGCTGTCAGGTCTTTTCAAACCTCGTCGCTCGTCGACGTTGCTGAGAAGGCGCATTTTGAGGGGGGAACTCAACACGGTGTCAAGATGCTCAGTTGCTTTGTGGCGCATTGGCCAACCCCTAACCTCAGCTGTGCTAGGTACAAGATCTGGCTTCTGCATTGTGAAAGTAGCTCAGCTTGAGACATTGGTTTTTGTCGTACACTTTTATTTCCCTTAGATCGCCCGCAGGCTGCTTTACATAACGGTGGACAAAACATCAAAATACATGTCACCTACAAAAATGTTCCACAAGTTGGGTCTCAGTGTGATGAAACAAACCGACTTTGCGCAACAAATATAACAATCGGACATTTTGTCTCGCATATGGAAGACATCATCAATGAAGCCAGGAGGCAGGAACGAAAGAAATGCCAACCAGAAATCCTATTTAAGGAGGACATTTTGGGAAGGGGTTGCAGTTGGAGTTGCAAGCCGATGAATCACTCCATATCCACCATGATTCCAAGTACCTTCGAGGACCCCAACTTTGTTTGCGCGCCAAGGTCGACGCATTCTTCGAGTCGAAACTGTTGTCCAACAATTGTCAACCAGCTCTGTCTTTGCCCTTGTGTTTGCTACGTCACACTCTTTCATACGGGTGCAACGTTTGTGGCCGTTCTCAATATATGATGCGTCACAATCTAGAGTTCAATTTGTACATAACACCACACTGGGACTTTGGTAGAGGGGGGGTTGTCGTCCTTTGTTTTGGAAACGAGGTCACATACCGTAATTGCTCGATTCTAACGCGCACAATTTTTCTAGAAAAATACAGCTAGAAATGGCATGTCCATTGCAATCAGATACAAAACCGAAACAAAAACCGAAATCACGCTGCCGACGGTCCCACCGTCATCCCGATTACAAGACGGCAGTGTAGCCTTTCTGCGCAACACTTAAGTTATCGACAATCGTGGTTGAAATTCGCAACTTCAGGAGTTGCAAAATTTGAAACTTGTGTTCATGACTGGCAAAAGCAAAGAAACAAGATCTTTGCAAGCAAGTTGACTTGGAAGGGATTCAACGAACCACGGATAGGACGTTTTCTTGAAATCGAAGATGCCCTGTTTGACTACGTGAAGAAGCTCAGAACCGACCCAATACCGGTGACAAGTGAGATACTGAGAATGAAAACCGTGTGCGCGTTAAAATCATGGGCACGTTAGAGTTCTCCTTTTGGGTCTGAAAATTGGGTGCGCGTTAAAATCGGGTAATTACGGTAGTTTAAGATAAGGTTTGAAAGCTGTTCAGATGTTTAAAGGGGCAAGGGCCCTGCAAATGGACTCTCAAACCCCTTTAATTGTCACTTGCCCTTCTCTTTTACGATATTCCCGTCTCTCGTGTCCCATCTGCTTACGCGTGTTTTTGATGAAATGTCTAGGATAAGATAATCCCACTTCACCAGAGGGTTGACAGTAACTGTCTTCAGATGCGCATAGTTCCAGATTAGAAAAACATGTTGCAGAAGTTGAAGCTTGAGCGAGTTGGTACGACATACTTGAAGCACTGTACTGTTCTGTTCTACTTCACGTGTGAACTGGATTGACGGTTCAACGCTGTTCAATGTTAAATGAAAGTCATTAACATGGTCTTTGTTTAAAATTTTGTTTAAAAGTTGGTAACGACGTACTTGAAGCACTGTACTGTTCTGTTCTACTTCACGTGTGAACTGGAATGATGGTTCAACGCTGTTCAATGTTAAATGAAAGTCATTAACATGGTCTTTGTTTAAAATTTTGTTTAAAAGTTACTGACGCACTTGAAGCACTATACTGTTCTGTTCTACTTCACGTGTGAACTGGAATGATGGTTCAACGCTGTTCAATGTTAAATGAAAGTCATTAACATGGTCTTTGTTTAAAATTTTGTTTAAAAGTTGGTACGACGTACTTGAAGCACTGTACTGTTCTGTTCTACTTCACGTGTGAACTGGAATGATGGTTCAACGCTGTTCAATTTTAAATGAAAGTCATTAACATGGTCTTTGTTGAAAATTTTGTTTAAAAGTTGGTACGACGTACTTTGAAGCACTGTACTGTTCTGTTCTACTTCACGTGTGAACTGGATTGACGGTTCAACGCTGTTCAATGTTAAATGAAAGTCATTAACATGGTCTTTGTTTAAAATTTTGTTTAAAAGTTGGTATGACGTACTTGAAGCACTGTACTGTTCTGTTCTACTTCACGCTGTGAACTGGAATGATGGTTCAACGCTGTTCAATGTTTAAATGAAAGTCATTAACATGGTCTTTGTTTAAAATTTTGTTTAAAAGTTGGTACGACGTACTTGAAGCACTGTACTGTTCTGTTCTACTTCACGTGTGAACTGGAATGATGGTTCAACGCTGTTCAATGTTAAATCAAAGTCATTAACATGGTCTTTGTTTAAAATTTTGTTTAAAAGTTGGTACGACGTACTTCGAAGCACTGTACTGTTCTGTTCTACTTCACGTGTGAACTGGAATGAGATGGTTCAACGCTGTTCAATGTTAAATGAAAGTCATTAACATGGTCTTTGTTTAAAATTTTGTTTAAAAGGTGGACGGCACTTCCGTAATTTTAAACAAAGACCATGTTAATGACTTTCATTTAACTTTGAACAGCATTGGACTGTCAATCCTAATTCACATGTGAAGCAAAACAGAACAGCCCACTGCCTTCCCTAGGTGTTAATGTATGCTGAAACAGCACCGGACACATAAAAACAACTGTACTGCAAAGCTTGCGACACAAGTAACTTCTTAAACTTGAACTCAGATCATCTGGTTGAGTACGAAACAGAAGTCATAAAAACCCTGCTACACCGGTCTGAACACATTTTTTCTAATCCGGAACTACCGTAAAGTTCCGAAAGAACGCCCACCCAGAATGAAGAGATAAATGGTGAAAAACGTGGAGTGGGCTATCTTTGGGGACGCCACAGCAAAACTTTATCAAAAACCGGCTACAAACCACGTGACGCGGGAACTGATACTGCAGATCGCGGACACCGCAAATTCGCGTTTCACGATGCGATAAACACGCGGGAATTCACTACAAAGTCCTGTGTCACAGGAAAGGATACCACAGCTTGCGAAAGCAGCAGATTTGCGTTTAACGGTGCGAAGAAGCTGCGGAAATCCGCCGAGAACTCACATCTCACGGGAACGTATGCCACAAATTGCGGACGCAGCAGATGCAAGTTTTATGGTGCAATAAACACGCGGGAACCCGCTACAAACTTGCCTGTCACGGCAACCGATATCGCGCGTGCAAATCGCGGACAAAAAGCAGAAATCTGCTACAAATTCGTATGTTACGAGAACAAACACCGCAGATCACGAACGCAGCAGAATCGTATTTCACGAAGCAATATACACGCGGGACCAACTCGCATGGAATGGAGATCGCACACACAGATCGCAGACAAAAACGCAGGAATCCGCTAAAAACTTTGTCACGGGAACGGATACCACCGATTGCGGACGCAGCAGATTTGCATCTCACAGTTCAACATGCACGTGGGAACAACTTTCGTGTTACGGGAGCCGATATCGCGTGCGCAGATCGCAGACAAAAATGCGGGAACCCGCTATAAACTTGCCTGTCAGACGTACCGGTAAAGCAGATTGCACGGTTAATGCGATTCCCGTCAGACATTGTGTGACGTCCGACGGAAATCGGGGGGGGGGGGCGGGGGGGGGCGGGGCGGGCGGGCGGGCGATGTTTTGAAATTTTTGTGTTACAGATATTTAGCCAGAAAACGGGATGGGCGATCTCTCGGGGGCGGGCATTCTCTCGGAACTTTACGGTATGCACATCTGAAGATACAGTTATTGTCGACTTGCTCGTGAACCGAGATTATCCTAGAAGTTTTATCGAAAACACGCTTAAGCAGATGGAATAAGGGAGACGTCCGAATACAAATCGTAATAAAGCGGGGCAAGTAGCAATTTCGTACACTAAAGGTGTTTCCGAGTCTATTCGCAGTCTGCATATGGTAAGTCTACATCCCGCTTGGGCCGTGACCTACAGTATCCCATAAATAAAAATTAAATGGGGTTAGAAAATGCATTGGTCAGACACGCATAGCGCGAGAAAAAGGTAATACAGTCAAACCTCGATGTAACGAAGTCGGTAAAATTCGGAATTTACTTCGTTACAATGAAATTTCGCTGCATAGAAATTCGGGGCTAACGTTAAAGAAAGTTTCCACAAATGTTTCTCGGTTGCACAAAACACACCAAGGACGCCTTTATTTCGGTTGAAACTAGTCCGTCACCTTTTTTGGAACACTCTTGGCATTAATATTGGCATCACACGATGTTCGCATAGCCAGATGGCTAGCATCGCGTCGTTGTGTTGCTATGTGCTTGCGAACCACCTCGAGACATTGATCGCGTCCACCACTTCACGGTTACTGGGCACATAGTAGCAGGTGTCTTGCTCATCAGGCTTGATGCCGTCCCCGTCTTGCGAGTTCCCACGAACATCGCTAGCTATCGCCTCGTCGGTCACCTCCTCTGTCGCATGACAGCAGAGTCGGCGAATAGAAAGTCGTTGAGGTCGACGTTGTTAGGGGTAGCTTTATCATCGCCTTCAAGGCTCTATCGCCCAGGACGACGAGAAATGCACGCTTTTAGTTAGGCCTCGAAACAAACTATGCAGCGGGAACGAAGCTGACGGACGAAACGGCGGCGGCTCTAGTGTCCTTATGGCACACTGCAGTATCCACGAGGGCGCCTATCAAACCATTTAGCCGTCTTGGCCGCGAGGCAACTAAGCAGTTGCCTCTCCTCAGACACGATCACATGGTCGTGTCGCCGCGGGGTCGATCGGGATCTCGGATTCGGCTCCCGACGTGCCGCTTCTCTCCTAGCCACTGGATGGCGCTGCAGGCGCCCCATGGCGGGCGAGGAAAACCTCCTCGCCCATCGGTCGATATTGTCGGGTAACCGGGAGGCAAGAGTCTCTTAGGATTCGAGACGGCAGCGGAACCAGGCAAGTGTATGCGACCGGATCTAAGGCAATCACGGGACACGAGGCCTGGGGCCCTCTTTGTGTTTAACTCGGACTTTACGGGCGAGTGTAAATATTAGTGTGATGCCGCGTGTCTTTGTACATTAGTTTGAGTGTTGAATTGAGAGTTTTGTTTTATGTACCGATAAACGGGGAGCGGAATCCCGCTCCCGTGAAAGAACCAGGCTGGACTCGGGTTGTTGACGGACCACGTGGAGAACGGCGTATCGGCGGCGGTACGCGAATTCCCACAAATGGTCCGTCAACAACCCGAGTCCAGCCTGGTTCTTTCACGGGAGCGGGATTCCGCTCCCCGTTTATTGGTACATAAAACAAAACTCTCAATTCAACACTCAAACTAATGTACAAAGACACGCGGCATCACACTAATATTTACACTCGCCCGTAAAGTCCGAGTTAAACACAAAGAGGGCCCCCAGGCCTCGTGTCCCGCGATTGCCTTAGATCCGGTCGCATACACTTGCCTGGTTCCGCTGCCGTCTCGAATCCTAAGAGACTCTTGCCTCCCGGTTACCCGACAATATCGACCGATGGGCGAGGAGGTTTTCTCCTCGCCCGCCATGGGGCGCCTGCAGCGCCATCCAGTGGCTAGGAGAGAAAGCGGCACGTCGGGAGCCGAATTCGAGATCCCGATCGACTCCGCGGCGACACGACCATGTGATCGTGTCTGAGGCGAGGCAACTGCTTAGTTGCCTCGCGGCCAAGACGGCTAAATGGTTTGATAGGCGCCCTCGTGAATGCACGGTGCGCCATATCCTCTATAGTGGCCGTTCTGCACACCCCACTCGCCAGATTCGGCCCGTTTCACCCTCTGCGCTTTATCGGGGGCCCGTTTCAGTGCATGTGCTTCCCGAAATCTTCTTCGGGACCCAAAAATTTGTGCCGAATTGTCCGTGAAACTTTGTTACATAGAAATTTTGGCAAATGGGACTTCGTTACATAGAGGTCAGAAATACATGGCGTGCATACACTTGCGGTTAGAAAAAGTTATGTACTTTGTTACATCGAGGGTTTCGTTACATAGAAGTTCGTTACATCGAGGTTTGACTGTATTTATGGACACTAGGTCGAGACGTGCCTTTTCGAAGAAATGTCGGACACGCCCATGTCCTGGGCTTCTCACTCGCACGAGCGAAGCCTTCCGACACACTTCATTGCCTCCCTTGTGGCTGATCCGTGCCCACATGGTAGAACGCCGGTGCATCGTGGCCGGCGAGAAAAGCCAGGCTTCCCGACACTCTGGTCCGTGGGTGGTTCATGACCTTCCTTTGGCCGAGCGCAAAATCTTCTTACAATGATTGGTAGCTATTGCGGAATTTTGTTGCGGGCGAGCGACGAATGTGATGCTGGTAAACTTCCAAAAGGACGTCCTTTCTAAGTACCCACACGGAACACCCGCAACAAAAGAAAAACTCCCTGGAAAAAAAGTTCAGCCGAGTTGTTATATCGCGAGGCTTCTCTAAATGATTCCGGGCTTCTATTTGGGGGTTTCGGAATGGCTCGAAAGGAGTCTTGCGACCTAAATGTCCTATGAGGCATGTAAAAAAAAGCATCCTGGGAGTTTCTTGGATGGGCTAAAAGCGTTGGTGGAGTGGAAACTGCCCATGAAGTCGCAAAGAGAAGTCGGTCGGAACCGGTTGGGTGACGTGGGCGGGCGTGGGTGCAGGGAACAAGACGGAGAAGGCGGTGCTGTCGGACAACTACCGGGTGAAGTGCGACAACTCGTGCAGCTCCCGGCCCACGTGCAAGGCCTGCGTGCTGGGCAGCTGCATGTGGTGCATCAGCCAGCAGCGCTGCCTGGAGACCAACGCCTATGCCGCCACCTTCCCCCTGGCACAGTGCACCGAGTGGACCACCACCAAGTGCTCGGGTGAGAACCAGAGAATCGTATGTCGGGCAACCCGGGTTTTTGGCAACAATCACCAATATGGTTCTAGATTTAAAAAAAAGTAATGCTTGGCAACGCAATTGTTGGGCATTGTGAAGCGAGAGTGCCTTCGGTTTTTTTTTTATTGGATTTAAGTGCAGTTCGAGGCTCCTGGTACTTCACAAATACGGCGGTAGACTTGCGGGTTTATTTTTTAAATTTGATTTGCATCGTGTAGTTCGATCCACTAACAGAGCTTTCTGGCCAGTCGTGACGAGCCTTTGCCTATCCGAGCCCGGTGCAGAGCTGTTTTGCCAGGTAGTGTGGTTCTGTGTCCTCGATCTCTGGTGCGAACAGAGCGGAAGGTTAGGTTGAAAGAGTGCAGCTAAACCTTGACTGGGTCGTTGGTAGCAATCCGACGCTCGTTTACACTGGGGACGTAATTTTGCCGAGGCTCTGCGTCGTTTCCGAGTGCCCTCGCAATTCCTGGAAACTCTACTGTTGCATTGTGCCTTCGACATGAGCCCACAAACAGAGAGAGCCCTCTTCTTTTTCCCTTTGAAACTCAAGCTTTTCTCGGGCATTGTTGCTGTCGAAAACAAAAGAAGGGCTGAAACGGCACGAGTCTGGCCACAACCGAATGGAGGTCGCGCAGGTGTGGCATCTAAATCTTGGGTGACACTATTTACACTGGAACCTCGTAGATCCTCATGGGACAGCAGTAGAAAACCTTTTCCGAGCCTTTTTGCCGGGCACAAGTAGTGCCTGCTCCAAATGGTTCCAGCCTCGCACGAGACCACACTTGCCGTCGCTGCACTTTGTTGGGAAGCAAACCAAGGAGGCATCTGCAGTCGTCTCGAGAATCCGACGCCTCTTTGTCTTGGCCGCACGCAAGGTCTCTGATCTCCCTGGCACACGATCGAATCAAAGTGGTCCACTTTGCCGAAGATTTTGTGCGCACTTTGGAGATTTCTCTGGCAATGATCCACTGCCCTCGCCAAGCACGGATGCATGTGGAGTGGCAGTGAGCGCAAAGCTAAGCCAGGGTGATGGTGCCGCTGGGCAGCAGAGGCGGGAGATGCACACTGACCACACTGGGATGGCTCCCCAAGAGGGGCAGCATAGATTGTCCTGTTTTGCATCCATGGTTGCATCACACGTCGTGGTGCACTCTGTCGCTATTTGCCTCGCTGGAGGTCGGTCCGTCCCTCCGGGGGACCTCCGTAACGAGCGCAGTTGGCCGCCAGTTCCCTACTGAATAATCCAGTTCAAAACTTTCGCATTTCGCCGGGGACTGCGCTTCGAATAAAGTGACGAGCGTTAAAAAGCGAGTTTGTTATAACCTGGGGTCACTTTATTTTTGTCAGTTATCTTCTAATAACTGTGATTCAGACAATCTGTGGGCAGGCACAACCGGCTTTAAAGCCACTTTGGTGTATCGAATCTTTCTCGAGGCATCTGAGTGGGTTGGAGCTTTGTTCTGAATGCAGGTTCTTGGTCACTATCGAACTGAAAGTGATCGAGAAAGAACTCATACTGAACAATACCTCGCGTGCTGCTGACTTCTGAAAGTGACGGTGCCGATAGCAGCCCATCTCCGCCGACTGACATGGCAAACTCTCAACTGCTTTGCTGAACCACCAGATGGCAACTGAATTTTCGGAAGGGTCGCTTGCAACAGCGTCGCAAGAAAGGGCCGGGATGTTTAATTTCAGGGACTTTTGGAGTATCGGCATACGCTGCAGATTTTCTGGTCTCGTGGTATGGCCGCCAGCTCTCAATAAGTGCTCAATCAGACGGAAAACGCTCCCGCTAATGATAGACGAATCCCGATAGTACGGTCTCACGGAAAGTCTATTCTTTGCCATAGGCAGAGGTGAAAACTCGTCGCGCAACGGTATGCTCAAGTAACGCGAAATCGGGCATCGGTTCGCGTTTTAAGCCAGCACTTTAAAAGCACTTTAAAAAAGACAGAATACCCAGTGCGTGCTTTCAGGTTCAGGTACTTACAAATCAAATAAAGAAATGCTCGAAGCATTTTAAGCGCGTCTGTGTAGCCAGCCGTTCGCGACGAGAGCTTAGAACGCGCAGTTTTGGCCAGAGGGACCGCAATGTTGCAAATAACAAGGTAAAAAAATGTACGGTATATAAAAATATTTATTTTTGATAGAGGAATAAATGAAACCCTAAACACGCCGATTATGTTAATATGTCGGCAGTTTTTGCATAACCTACGACACCCCTGAACTTCAGTTGAACGTACAGCGCACTGACGTTCAACCGTCGCTACCAACTTTCACGAGCGGTAGGGTAGATTGTTGGGCTAGTTGGTTTTGGGATTTTGAAAATATTTTAGCGCCAAACACAAGGACAAGTAGAGCGCACTGTGGTGTCTGTTTCTCTTCTACTTGTCCTTGTGTTTGAGCGCTAAAATGTTTTTCACAGAGCGGCTTGATAACCGAGTTGTGCAACTTATTAAAATAGATTAAATAGGTGTAATGACTTGTAAAAACAAAAAGTAATCCGGGTTTTTTTAACTTTAGCGCAAAACCTCGGCGTTATTTTTTTCCGGTACTCTTTGATGCGTACTTTAGCTGTTTAATATCTTGTACCGCACCGTCATCGAGCCTCTCGTAAAGTTGGGGCCGTCAGTTTGACGTCAGTGGACTGCACGGCGCACTGAAGTTTTGGAGTGTCGTATATGTAACCAGAGGTGTAAGGACTAAAACATTTTTTTGGAGCTATGAGCACGGCAACGCTCCTGGCGCGCATTGAAAATTGTACTTCAAAGGCGCAGCGCCAGCTTGCGGTTGTAATGCTACACCGCACGGTAGCCTGCGGTAACGAACTTTCTATCAATAACCATAGAGCAGTTTGATTACGTGTTGCCATACACTAAAACCGAGACGGTCAGCAGCGAGTTGTGAGGCTGTGACGCGAAGACACCAATACTGTGAACGCTGCTCTTCCGAAACTTAACGGTCACCGTTCGCGGCTTTCTTTTTAGAGAACTAATGGCCAGGCAAAGCGGAAACACATCTTCATCACCCTCAAAATATTCTGCCACGAACAGTAACGTGGCCGGTGCGTAAAACGCGCTCGCTCACCACAAAGCTTCGCAATTCGAGGTTTCTGCAACTTTTAGATAACAACATGCTCGCTTCCTAACGTACATTAGCATCTCCGTCACCTGTAATATGATCCCTTCCTAACCGCTTCGCATTTGTAGACAAATAAATCATTTCTAGCGCGCTGAACAGCGTCAGCGAGCAGACGCACGGGATATCCTGGAGAATCTATCCCCGTCTCTTCCGCCATCTTGGAACTACCTGCCCCGCCACCTATAGGGCGTTGGAGTTGCGAATACTTTGCCGCAGCCGGGGACAACCCGGAACAAAATCAACCGACGTGATGACAACAGCTGAAATATAAGCCCGCATAGAGGCACAGGTACGGATCGCAAGTATACATAAGGTCATATAAAGAACGTTTTAACAACTGCCCCCCCCCTCCCCCCCCTTATGCAAAAAAAAAAAGAAAAAAGATAAGCCAGATTGATTGTTGCGGCTTATGTCGCCCAGAGGCATAGGCTATACCAGAGGGTTTACATCACAGTATCGGCGCCGCGCAACTCAAGGCCCCAAAACGCACAAAGTTGATCCCGGAACGTCGACACGCTTCAGACAACTCGCACATGACCCCTTTCCATCCATCGCACCGCTCACAACGATGGCCATCCCGACACAACGACGGCTCACCAGAGCGGCGTATATCCCCCTAATAGAGCACGCATATACCAGAGAGATACTCGGGTACATAACCGCAGTGGCGTTTTGTTGCGGCATGCTTCGGACTCCCGCCGAAGCAAACCAGCACCAAAACGATACCCGTGTACGGCATGCGATCTTGCGCCGGGAGGGGGGATGGAGAGCGGCGGCGCCCGGTCCGCTATCGCTGCTCCCCAACAACATCCGCCACACCCTCTGGTCACGAAGAGCGCATCCCCGACCCCGGCAGCGAACAGACAGCTGTGCGCGCCGACCCGTTGGAAAATTAAACGCGCCGTCAGCTGCTCCCCCCTCCCCTCCTCTTCCTTCCTCCCTACAGTAGACGGCCCTCTTGAGCCTCCGCGACGCTCGAGAGGCTAACACTTTACGCTCGGGAACGGGATGAAATATACTATACACCGCGGATCAACGAAGAGGGATGGACCCTAATGGTCTAACGAACAGAACTTGGTATAGGCAGTGGATGAGCCTGCTTAAAACGCGCTCTTACGCCGCGATATTTCGAATAAGCGATGCACCCAGGGGGCCGGCAGTGCTAAAGGGACACTGCCGGCCCCTCAAAATTAAAACCTGACGCCCCCAATTTTTTATATTTTTTTTTATTAGGCGAATTAATATGGTGTCAGGAGACTACCCAATGAATACTTTGCTACAAAATCACGCAAACTTACAAAAAAAAAAACTTTATTGCTAGGAATTAAAATTGAAACACGAGCACGGAAGCTCATGGCCGGAAGTCACGTGACTACATCCGGCCGCGTTTTATTTTTATTTTTCTCCGCTTCTCCGGCGTCTGAAGCAGACGACTAAATTGTGTGCACCGTTTTTCGCGCGATTGTTTCGCACTGTATATCCCTTCGCGCTCGATGTTCTGCGCTTGAAGATGGATTGGCCGGTACCACGAACGACAGTTCCGAAGTAGCGGCCCCACGTCCGTCGCAACGTTGGCCCGTCGTTCGCCGCCATCGCGTCGTCCAGCCCGCAGTACGTCGCCATAATGAGAATAACAAGTTTACTTAGTGCAATCTGTGCAACATTTATTTAACTTTTTTTTTACCAACGTATTTGCAGTTGTTTTTTTTTTTTGAGGAGGGGGCATTTTTTTTCATTTTTAAGGTTGAATGTGCGCCTTAGATGACCCACGACTTTGAACTATACTTAGTACACATGGTTTGAACGCCACGTGACTGTGGAAAAGAGATGAGTGCGAATGTAACTGGCCAATAGGTGGTATTCACAGGCGGCCATAGCTGAGCTCGCTGCTGCTGAACACGTGTTGAAGGCAAACTTCCAGAACGCTTCCAACACGCACATTGTGCACCATCAAGATTGTCTTCTTTGGGAGACCATACATAAGAACTCATTCCGAGCATGCGCTGTGAGCAGTCACCTCAAATATGGCGTCCGGTGAATACCACCTATTAGCGGCGAGATGTTTTGGTGGCGCCCTCGTACGGTTACCTCTCGTGACGTCATTACCTTGCGAACAGAAGTTCGATGGTGTTTGTAATGAGCATGGTGGAAGCTCCAAACCAACACTGCCAATACAGACAAAATTGAAGTTCTTACATTCCTCTTAATTCTGTCAATGAGAAATCCTTTGCCGACGTCATAGTCAGCATTCGGCCAATCGTGGAAGGCCGACCACAGCGACGCTTTCGATCGCGCACGTCGCAATAGACCTTTCCACAAAAGCGCTCCTGACCGGTTCCATTTTCAGTGATCGTGCGTGTGGCGTGTGATTTGCTAGCTTTCCGAAGCGACGAACATGCGCGTGCTAGGCTGAGGACTCGGTAAGTATTGGAATGGTGTATAGACCGATCTCACAGCCAGTTTCATCACGCCACCGCTGCCGCTATGCATCGTGGGATCTGTAGTCTTTCTGCACGCGCGAGAACCCCACCGAGGGTCTGCGCGAGCAGAGCACGAGGCGGCACAAACTGTCTCGTGCGCTGGCGCACGCCTCTTAAGGTGTATCCACACGACGGACCGGGCCGCGGACCGATTGATCACGTGATGCGCGGCCCGCGGGCCGCCCGGCTGCAATGAGCATCCACACGGCGGACCAAAAGAGCAGACGACAGAGCGAACGGGCCGGTCTAACCTCGACCTCACAGCTCCACCAAACGCATGCAGCGAGCTGCTTTGAGGCTATTTGTAAGGAGCCAAGATGGAGGTTGAACGAAAGAGACGTTTGGCCGCGGTGGCCCTGGCGTTGACTATTGAGGACGAGGAGGACTTAGTGAACCGAAAAGGGCATGCTGGATGAAGCCCTGGATGTGCAGGAAAGATCTTGGTCTGCATAGTCAACTCTTTCGTCGCACAACAAAAGGTTCGTCTTCTTCGTCTTCAACAGTTGGCGCCAAAAGAAAACGACTTTGGATTTGGATTCCAATCCAAACAACAAAAGTCAGCTTGTTGCCAGACTTAGCGCTTCAATTATACTAAAAACGCCGCGGTCCGCCGCCAAGGTCCGGGCGAGAAAAGTCGCTTGGCATTTCTCAGAAGCGCGGGCCGCGGACCGCCGGCGGACCTCGAAAACCGGTGACGTAAGATCACGTGATGGCGGCCCGCGGACCAAACAGCAATTTGGTCCGTCGCATGCGTGGACCAGCAATTTGGTCCACGCATGCGTGGAACACTCAGTGAGATGGGTCTATTCTTCACCGGCTGTTTTCGGCCGCAAAGACAACGAGTTTCGAGCCGCAAATTTGTCTTGGGTAGTTGGGCTCTTATTGGTCATGTTCAACATAAAAAAACTTCGCCGAGCATAAATACCCAGTCAGTGTCCTTAGAAAGGGACCACAAAATGAATTTTGGGCTGGCATAAATTTGGATTTTACTATTCGCATATCGTTTAGTGCACCAAAAGAAAACTACAGTACACGAGGGAAAGTCAAGAGCCCGCTTTTCGGTACGAAATTTCGAAATTATCGCGGATTATTTCTTACACGCTTTCCTTCGAAAGGCTCTCCTCCGCCTTTTTCACTGCAAACGCATCCGCGGTGCCTGCACACGTCAGTCGAACCCAACTCGCGCATTGGACACGACCTCTGCGACACTCGGACCTCGCTCGTCAACGAGTAATCCGTCAACGAATATCTTAATTAGCATTTGTGGCCAAGAGCTGCGCTCGATTTACTTGCACTTCCTGCACCGGTGCAGACAATTGTGTAGGGTGTGTACTCCAGGTCGTATCTCAACACACATACCGGAAGTAGACTGCCCTACACGTTTCTGCACCGGTGCAGGAGGTGCAAGTAAATCGAACTATGTCTGTTTCATACCATTTTCACATAGCGCATCAACCTTTAGGCAAACATACTGTAAACCGCCCTCCTATATATCACCCAGAACGGATCACCAACTCAAGATCCAGCCGCCCAAATCACGCACACTATTATTTTCCTCATCGCCTGTTGCCATGTGCATTGGAGATTGGAACAATATGCCATATGAAGTAGTATCCGAGACTAACCTTGCAGCATATAAATTAAAATGTGAACAGTACCTCGGAATGAGCAGTTAGTAGCGGTCTCTCCCTTGACATTTATTTGCTTTGGACGGTGTTGTATATTTGTACTTACTCATCTTGATCTTTTTTTGCGTGAACTTTTGTTTACACCCATTCAATTATGTCGCAATCTATGAAACTCCAATGTTATATCATGTATGTGTTCTTTTTCCTGCTCTTTTGTGTGCACGCTTTCACCTGTTGCATTTTTGTGTGTGTTATTCTAAGATGTAAATAGTGTATACGCGAAAATACTGTTTTGAATTTCTAATTGTATATTATGAATTTCCCCCCTCATGTAATGCGCTCGCAAGTCGAGTGCCTCGGAGGTATTGAAAATGAAAATGAAATGAAATGAACGAGCCTTTTGAGTGCCGTGACGGCCAATTATCATCACCGGCGAATGACAAGTTTTACGGTGCGCTTAAAAAGCACGGTGTATAAGCTCGAAGTCACCGCATCCCGTGCCCAAGAACCTCAGGACCATGTGATTTCTCACTTCGCTTTTGAGTTCAGGATTAATATGCTAAAGGCTGGTTGACACATTCGCAACGGTTGCGTTCGCATGCAACCGAAACGGCCGCAACAACCGTGACTCGTATGGATTGCTTCGCGAATTGCTACCCTTTGCATCGCTTGCCATGCTGTGTACGGCGAACACTTGCCCCTCGCTGACTTTATCGTTCCGGTCGTTTCGGTTGTACGCGAACGCAACCGTTGCAGAATGTGTCAACCAGCCTTTAAAGAGGAAGAGGCTGAAAAATAATTTCATGGTCCCTTAGTTGGGAGATCGAATGGCCGAGTGGGCCTGGCGCACACCATGCTCGGAGAACGTGGAGCGAAAGCTCGCGCTGCGGAACCCAGAGATCCTGGCTTCAGTCCCCACCCAGCTGCCCGTTTCGACCTGCGACGAGCGTCGTAGCACCG
>JAZHYW010032148.1:0-97097 GCA_037355805.1 Ixodes ricinus | reverse complement strand
CGTCGCCGTTCTGTCCAGCTATATTCTGTTCAGCCCGCTCCTCTCTCCTGCGAGTCATTCCGAAAACCGGGCACATCATCCAGTGATTTTTTTTTTTTTTTCAGGGAGGTGATATAAAAGAAATACTACCGCTTTTAAAAAGAAGTTAAAAGAGAAAGTTTCCGTAGCAAGTAGATCGCATTCTTCTTTCTGTATCTCTCAAACTCTGTCCAAAAATATTTTAGGTATACGAGAGACCGCGGAAAAGCACAATCCAAGATCTCGCCGATGAAACCCTTGCCCAAAATAACGACGTTCTCCTCCGCGCATGCGCGATACGTGCCGGCGAAAACAAGCCCAAGCCGAAAATGGTATCCGCCGGCTCTGCAAGCGCCAATACCAGTCATCTTCTTTTCAGCGGACGGCAAGTTCCCTGTAATACCTGGCGACAGACTCGGACCCCGCAAACCCGTGTTAGCCTCTAATCCAGCAGCGAAGCCAAGCCGAGCCGAGTCGACCACAAATCTCCGTCCCATACCCCACATTATACACTGGTGCCCTTTGTGCATACCGGCCGCCATAGAGGCGGTAAGCAGTCCATACGCACCATCTTCAACAAGAAAAGAAAAAGTCGGCACAAAATGGAAGTACAACGAAAGGTTCATAACGACAGGTTGTATAACAGACGACGTTTCGTCTACCGTCCGTTTGGCGGTCTGTAGTTGTTACTTCTTTTATTTGTACAGTTGTTTTCCTTAGCAGTTTCCGATGGTCGGAGAAACTCGAAGAAGGCGTACAGAATGGCGTGGGGAGGGACAGCGGGACTGGGTCCCTTCTTTTATTTTTTTGAAAAAGGGGATCGCAGAATCCGGCTTCAAGTCCGGTCGGTTAGCGCGCGCCAGAGTACAAGACGAGCAGACGACGCCGACGCCGCGGCCGATGCGGCAGTTCGCTATACGGCCCCAAGCGCAGTTCGCTGCGCGGTGCCGCGGGACCTCCATTTTTCTCTCCTAACCCTCAATCAGTGCGTGTACGGCCACTGCGGGCATCTATCCATTCCGGCGCGCTTTGCTCTCTTCGAAAATGGTGAATAGGGGCTAACAAACAAAGGGAAGACAGAGACCCGGTCAGAACAGGTGCTTTCTTTAAAGAGGACCCCTTTCACTCTCTTGTTTGTCTTACACCGGGGGAAAAGGGGGGGGGAGGTCACTCCGGGTTGCCGGAGGTTCTGCAGCAGAGGTGTACGAGTCGGAAATGTGAATATCTTTGGAAATGTGAAGAACACGCGTGCCAAAGACATGCACAAATCATCGCACGTGCACTCAGTAGGGCTTGTATCACGTGTACTGAAAGGCAATTCATTGCAGTCATTAGGATCGACACCAGGGTTAAATGCTTCCTGCTTGAGTATTTTCGTTTAATTGCGCAGAAAGTGCCTATGCTGCTAGTGAGGGAGTATACTTTCCAATTCAAGTTTGAAGAAGAAAAGGTGATTGGCTTATTTCTATCGCTCTACATTCGTGGGTGTTGTCTCTGGTGCTGACACGAAGTCGATTGGCCACCAACTTACCAGTACCAGAATGGTACCCCCGTGTCCCGTGATACTAGTTAAGTATCCAAAAGATGACGTCTCGTGGTAGTTACACAGATTCAGAGAAAAACGAACTTTATTCGAACGAAAACGTATGAGTTAACGTAATTATCCGAAGCGCCAAGAAAAAAAAAATATATTTTTTTGATTTAAGCCGAAACGGATCTTTACGTAAAAAAATACAAAAAACAAAAACCGTTTACACAAAAAAAAACTGAGGTAGCAAAAACAAAGGTAGCCATTAGACGGTTACTCGACCACATTTCTTCTTTTGGAAACATCTCCCCGCGCATGTTTCATGTCTCCAATTATCGGTCTATCTCGGCGTCCATCTAGCCGTCTATCGGGCTTATTTAATTACATCGAGAGCGCGGCATGCAAACTGGAGTTCCGGCTCAGCCGACCTCTGACACCGACCTTCGACTGCCCCGAGGCTCTTCTCGGGCAGAGAGAGAGAGAGGGCAGAGAGACCCCAGTTTGCACGGGTCACCCCAACGATTAAAGTGGCCGCCAGCAACCCCCTTTCCCAATAGCCTCCTCTCCACGTTTACCTGTTCCTCTGCCCCTTGCCACGTTGGTCCTTTCACTCTCGGTCTTCGGAGACGGGAGCAGACGATACGACGAGCGAGAATACGTCTGCTAAGCTAGACGGACAGTTCACCCTCATTGTGGGGCGCGACGGAATATGTATAGTATATGTTTCCAGAATTTCATCATTCGAGAGTTCATTCGTGGCAAAGAACGTATGGTCTAAGACGGCTGCATCAAAAGTTCTACTCAAACCAGGGTGTGTATAAATGGATGGTTGGTTCGATTATGGGTGGAGCAACTAAAAGCTTTGCATCGGGCGGTGATTTACGCCACCTAGCAGTGCTCCTTCCTTTTTTTTTTCTCTTTGTCAGCTGCTAACAGACATATTAGAATAAGTCATCCGTAGTCACTGGCTGCAAAGCTATAATAAAATGCTCGGGATGCACCACGCCCTTCATTTCTTAACCTGTAAATGAATATAATAACCGCCACAAAAAACTCCCAAATCGGAGTTCGATTGGCGGTGATGTCGGACACATGTGCCCGAGATTTCCTTAAATTAATTTTTCATTGCCGGGTTCGGTGTATAGATTGGCTTCTGATAAGGACCGGCTGTCTCCGGGCTCTTTAATTTGCAGATACAATAAATAGTCCATATACACCCGTCAGTATTATGATAATAGCCGCGTGTCATCGTGGATTGTGACCCCCTCTAAACTAAAAAAAAAAAAAAATCGCAATTATCATTTTTTATTAATTTTTGCATTTGAATTTGGGAGGCGTAGGTTTTGAACCTTGAATGATCGCTTTTTCGAGCACTATTTGGCTGTCACACTCACTGCCTTAGTCCTTATTTGGCATTGAGCGCGGCCATTATAGCTTCTTTACTGCGCTCATCCTGCAAGGAAGAGAAAACATAGGAGCTTCCAGTTTCCGTTTGTGTACATTCGTTGCTTTTTATTCCTCCATGCTAGAAACTACGTGTGGTTTGCAGTACTTCATAAATCAAAAAGGAGAACAAGATATATATTGGCTAATCCTTAATACCAAACGCCGGAAAAGTTGTGCTCTGTCTTAAAGGGATAGGGAAACGAAATTTCAGCGCTCATTTTCTAGCTTGAATGTGTTGCATGTTGCACCCTAACCTCAAAAACACCAGTCTTCCGTTGAAAGGCACAAGAAAACTAATTTTAAAGCTAAATAAACGATCTTCCAATGTGCACCTGGTGGATGCATGCGGAGCCTATTTGGGAGGTAGTCTAGCAACGTTGTGGAATCTGCTACGTAGTCGTGACGTAGCAGATTCCTCTGGCGCAGCGCCGCTCTTTGGCATTTCAACATTTTCCTTCTTAGCTTTCCTCCCCAACTCACAAATCGCGAATTGAACCAAACAGTCCAAGAAGACGGAAAGGGTGGACTCTCCTTCTCGGACCCTCGTTTGTGCAGCCGGATGCAGCCATTCTCCCCTAGAAGATTAGCCAGTCGCTCAAAACTCGGACAAAAGTTGCTTTCCCACCCCGTTCAGCCCTAAGCTGACAGTGCTGTGGAAGCTACGTGCTTCTTGGGCCAGCCACACGCTCGTCACCCCACGGGCACTTCGAACGGCTCGGTTGTAACGCGATGACGCTATTGACACCACCACAACGCTGACAACGCCACCAAGGGCAAAGCTCATAATCCCGCCAGCCTTGCTACGTCACGAATGCGGGGAAACTTTTCTTTCTGTTTTTGTTTGCGCCGGATATCCCATGACGCATCGCGCCCTCCGTTCGCTTCTTCGAGCGCTCGCTCGAGTGCACCGTTTGGAACGAAAAATATAGCCAATCGTTCAAAATACAAACCTGCGATTATGAATTACGGTTATTACACGTCATGCTTGACCCATTTCCGAACGAAATTTGAAAATTTCAAATTTCGGTTCAGTATCCCCTGTCTTAAACTAGCACTGACAGGTCGAAATCTTTTTTTTTATTATTATCCGAAACGATTGAAAACGATGCCTGAACATTACCCTCAAAATTCGAAACTTACGACTCAGTATTTGTAAAGAAAAAAATTTCCAGAGCCGAATTCGAAGTTTTCGCACGATCCCCGCCAGTGCAGTGACGTCAAAGATTGAGTCGTCCTGCGATCCGAGTTTCCCTCACGCCTCTGTGTCGTGTTCACCCGCGTCCCGCGATCAACAGCTCCGTGCGTGCCGCCTGTCGCCGTGAGCAGACGACGCTTCGCTTTCGAGTTCGAAGTTCTTTTAGGGCTCTTTCAGCGATCTCAAATTCTTCGAAATGGTGTGAGGTCGAAGAGAACGCGCTGTGGACTTTTGTGAGCGAAGTGCATGAGGAGCCACGTCGAGCGGGTTCTGCGTAGAAGGCTGCCTCGGCGGAGTGACAACTGAAACCTATACGGTACACTGACACCAAACCCAGTGGTTTTGACCGTTTACCGTTTAAAACTTGAGAGGTCGTCGGGCACCTAAAGAAAGATAACTTCGTCCGATTCCCGACTCGCCGATCATCCTCAGTGCTTTATGTGCCAAGCGACGCCATGTTTCTTGAGGGAGGATAAAAAGCAAGGAGGCGACATCACTCCTGACTCCGATTTTCGGCATTTCAAAAGAAGGGCCGGGGTGCGTTCGCAACTGCGTTAAAAAACAATGTTTTACGAATGCCGCTATTAATTATTATAGAAACGTCGCTTAGAAAGCTTCTAAATTCCATAATCAATTACGTGACAAATAAATAGAAGCGAGGAGGTGAGGAGCGGGAGAGAAAAATGCCAAAAATTAAAAAACGCGCCCGCGTGGGATTTTTTTCTTCCGTTGTGGTATATTTTTGTGCTTCTATGACTACAACTTGCATCGTTTTTGACAAAAAAAAAAAAACGCGACCTTTGGGGTGTCAGTGCCCCTTTAAGCCGGGGTCACAACGCTAATACATCGTACAAAAAAACAGTTTGCAAGCATTAACTGTTTGAGGCGTGTTTGCTCCTCGTGCGGCAATCCTGTCACATTGCTCACAAAAAAAAAAAAAAAAAAAACATTGTTTGCAGAGAAGTGTGAAGCATACTCATATATATGAAGTAAACATTTTTCGATCATGCTCGCACATGATTCAAATTTAATGTCTGCAGCGAGTCCCTTCTCTTTTGTATGATGCATGCGCAGTGGGACTGCGGCTCGTGGGAGGAGCACTGGGCACACGAGTCACCGAGAGCCTAGAGTGAAGTAATCCTGAAATCCTCTATTTCCGGATAGCCTTGACCAGTTTGTTCTGGCATTCCCAGACTTGTGTGACTTGGTTGCACAAGATGAAAATTAGCGGTTTGGTTAGAAAAGGAACAAACAAATAAACACCAAAAACAACAACAAACCAAATCAAGCAGGAAGACGGAAAAAAATTACATGTTGCGCCAAAGAGTGTCAGCGATCGCCCATTCCATTTAGTGTTTGCAATATAGGCGCGAGGAGCTATAGCCACAGCTCTTTCAACGCTCGAATGTATAGAGTTCCTGTATATAGCTATACCTATACGGTAGCAGAGTTGCGCATTCAGCCTCGGCGGGTGGCCGTAGCGCCGGCTTTCCTGCACGGCCCTGGATGCTTTGCTCGTCACGTGACTGAATTCGGCGAATAGCGGCACCGCGCGTGCCGCCGTGCATGGAAGAGAGAAAAGGAGAAGGAGGCGGAAGCAGGGGAACATACGCCTGGAGCAGCGTACAACGTCGGCGGAGCGACGGTAGCGGTGGCTTTCCTGCACGGCGCTGGATGCCTTGCTCCTCACGTGATCGATCTCGGCGAATAGCGGCGTGGCGGCTCGGGGAAATCAAATGCGCAACTCTGCTCCCCCTTCGAGGATAGCATATCCAGTAACTGTACTCGAATGTAGCCTGCTGTGTCATCAAGCCGGACAAACTACTGTAACTGAAATTACAATAAATCAAGTGTATGTCTTCTTTTTTTTTTTGCGTTCCTCAATTCTAGTGGTTTTCAATGAAGTTATAATAAAGAAAAGTAAACAAACATTGCCTTTGAAATATCTAACCGACTTGTCGTTTTTCCGTAGTTTTTACGCGCCACATTTTGTAACACGCGTTAATCGAGTGTGAAATCGCGCGCCTGAAGCACACCCGACGTTGAAATTAAGAGAACAACTATAGAAGTAAACAAAGACAAGAAAACGATTCGGCGAAATAGCGCTGCAACTAAGTCATCCTCGAAACGGGTTTCCAAAGCGACAGTGCGTGTGCCTACTACCTGTGCTAGGAGAGCACACGCATGCACTCGAGTGCAATAACGTGCTCTGCGTGCGTGCCGGTAATAATGCCGAAGCGGGCTGGCGAAAGAGTAGGGGAGGGCGCGCCCAAAAGTTCCCCACCCAGCCGCTGGGGGCGGCACCGAACGCCCTAACAGCGGCCGTCCAATAGGGCCCCCGTTTCATTCGGCACTTTATCCGCTTCATTCACTGTTTGTTTTTCCTCCATCCGTGTGGGTTGCGCGCGTTCTGATATCGAGGCTGTCCTCCTTTCGTTCCGATGCTGCGGGGCGGCAAGACTGGGAGGGGAGCGAGCGTGGGCTGGCCCAAGGAGTGCCTCTAGTCCGTTTTATGTTCCGTATATTTTTTTTTCTTATCATACCGAACTGGTAAAGCGTAGGTCTTGGAACGGGCGGCGGTCGATGTGCCTCGGGTATTAATGCGAGCAAAACGCGAGGCAGGAGTGTTCGCGTGCAAGTTCTCAACTTGGTACTGAAGGGTTGCATGTCAATCTTCACTCGACTGCTCCTTTGGGGACTGGAAGGTCACCAAGGGGCGCTGTTTCGATTCTCAATTTTAACACAGGCCGCGCATAATTAAAAAAAAATATATATATATATATATTTATAATTTTGAATGCTGTGGCATTTAAAAAAGAGAGCATCTTCACTCCGAGCTTCGACGAAATCCACGCAGGGGACGATTCCCATCTTCTCGGAGCTGGAGTCCGTGCACTCACACCTCGTGCTGGTGTAGTTATCAAAAAGTTATTGCTTAAAAATTCACTTATCTTGTCCCTAAGACTTGAAGGCGAAATCCGAAGCGCCGATGTAAACGTGATAGCGAAGCTCCGAAGACAGCGCGCTCCCTGACGGCGCACTTTTGGCGCCGTTTCATTGGCACCTTTCGTTTTGGTACCTTTCGTGTCGCCGACGTGTTTTCGTACTTTTCATGTCGCCGACATGTTTTCACTGAAGGGCTTTAAAGGTAGACTGAACGATGAGACGTATAAGGCTTTCAACTTAATAATTATTCGGTCGAGCAGAATGTTATAGGAGCGAATGCTCACACAAGCTAATAGGATTGCTCTGCGAGACGCGCTGTATAGGTCGCATCACGATGACGTTAGAAGGTCGGATGATGTCGTAAAAAAAACGAAAATCATTGCGGAGAAAAAAGAGACAGACGACTACAAACGGAAATGATCCAGTCGTGTTCATACATCTGTGCTCTCATGGCAAATTTACAGACGCAAACAATTCCAATAGATAACTTTTTTTTTACTTTTATACGTCGAGGGTGTGGTGATGTAGAAAGTGAACCCTACGACAAACTGGAAGTAACAAAACACCTTTTTCTCCTCTTCCCACAGTGTTCCGGAAACATGACGTCATGCCCGAGGTTCCCATGCTGCACTTCGGTTTCTCCAAAGTGAGTAGAATTTAGTTTTTTTTTTTTTGCTTTGCGAGACGAAGGGTTATACGCCGCTTCATCTCACAGGGGCCCTTTATTACGCACGCTGTAACGAGCATACACTGTTTACACGGGCGCTCGACTGAGCCAAGACACGAAAATTAAACCCCTTGTTTCGTATACAAGTGCACGCGCCAAAATAAAACCTCTTACAGTTGCGGACGGCTTAAAGGCCGACGTACACTTCGCGCTTTCCACTTTTGTTCGCCTCCTCCTTTTCTATATCCTCCCCACTTTTTACCTTGCCCCAACTTGGCACCGCTCGCGGCTTAGAAGAGCGGAGTGCTAAGAGGGTTATCTTTCCTGCAGAAAATTGTGGTTATGCGTCGGCCTTTGAGAAACGCGGATGTGTGGCTTTTTGTGTTAATGATTCTCGCTCTGTGATTGGTTCTTCGGCTATGCCCGCTATCCAAATTTGCTGGAGAGAGCGATAATGAGATGCATGGGACACGGTGCACGCGCCCTGCGGTTTTTGAAGCTGTGCCGTGACCAGCCTATAGTAGCATATTTCGTTCCGTGAATGGTCCTTAGGACGCCCTTTAAATGTCCCCAACGTTCAGTGTAAATGTCCCGTGGCCGCGTTCATATAGGGCATCCCCAGAACGTTAGGACATCCTAAGGACACCCTAAAGGACATTTCACAAAACTAAGTGTTCTACCATATAGTGTCCCTTCACCATTCGGAAGAAGAAAAAACTGTAATCCAGCCTCTGGGAAATACTAACTATTACTATAAAGAATACATTATAATCGGGTTATGCAATTGCAGAGCCTGGCAGACACGGTTAGTCGTTTCATGGGTGCCATCGATACGACTTTAGAGACCGACAACCATCCTATACACCAACGCAGTGTTTACAGACGAGCCCGTGTTTGTGCAGAAACCAGATTCGCGTGAGGTAACGCTTCTGCGCATGGGCAGTGCCGACGGCAGCGCCACCGCAATGGCGTGTGACGTCAGAGAGTTAATTTGGTGTATAAATAAACACTCGCTCGTCATATCGTCGCGCTTGACTCGACGACCGGCACCTCGCACCTCAAAACACGGCGATTGATTCGAACAAACCAAACCATACGCATTAGCTAAAAGCTGAAAAAGTCAGCCCTTATACACGTGATAGCCGGAACGAATGAAACGCCTGTCAGTCATCCTAAACCAGTTTTACGCCTCCAAGTTCGATTACGAGTCACCTCCCCTCAAACCTTCCCCTAAAACGCAGCCACGATAAATGCGCGCAGAGTGGCAAACTTGGGCGCAAATCCAAACGCATGCATCTGCTGAGACGCCCGAAACAATATGGGTGCGGGCTGCATGCGTGTGTGTGTATATATACTAATTATAACTTCGCAGCCTGCGGTTTAACCGAGTCACGTATACTTGTGACCTGTCATTACCTGCTCCCGTACCCCACTGCACCACCCAACCGTGGCCCCATCGACCTCTCTAAGCCAGGCTGAAAGCAACAACAACAAAAGCAACGAAGGAAACGTTTTAAAACAAAGGAAGAGGCTCGACGATCGCGAGCGTTGATTATGGGTTGTCGCGGTCAACCTCAGACTATGTAGGTTTATTGCTTAAAGTCTGCAGCTTTATGGCTTGCCGTATAGGTCCCCGGCCTTCTCGTAATCATCTTGAGGTTTCTCGCCTTTCGCGGTGCTTCCTTCGTTGTTTTTTTTTATTATTAATATTATTTTTTTAAATTTATTTCTGGGTTACGGCCGCTCGATTTTTCTTCTTCGTTTCCGTACAACGGCAGCAATACGCCGAGCTGCGATAACTGTGTTGTCTATGCTCTCCAATTTACACACGGGTGCATTTGATTTCTTTGTCGTGAACTCGAGAAAGATACAATATCTGTGTTTTCAGTAGGGCTATATTAAAACACACACACACGGACATATATACACACACACAATTCGACTGCCGGAAAAAGTTGTTGTTAACAGGCAGTAAAAATAAACCTGCCGTAAAAAGAGAAAAAAAGAAGAAAAACATCAAGACGTCAGGTGATACTTTTAAACACACCTAATTAGATTCGGCTATTGTGTTTTCTAGCAGAACTCACATGCATCCTATACTAAATTAGCACCAAAAACTCAGTGTCCATCGCTCCCCCCCCCAAAAAAAAAAGAAAAAAGAAAAACAATAAAGCTTTCTTGGAGTACAAGGCTACAAAGCCACGCGCGGCTAATGTTTAATTAAAGAAAGAAGGAAAAAACAGCAACAAAGTAGGGGACGACACTTTAGCTCCATAAAGTATCAACAGCACTCCGAGCTCCGCAATCTTCAACAGGTTTTTCGCGCGACGAGCGAGGCGTCACAATGTCCCTTTCCTAATTGCCCGCCCGTTATTAGATTAAAACCAAGCGTCTTCCTGAACCGCCCAACAACCACAAACCAAAACCAGCGTCGTGTGTCTCCAAACATGCTCCGTGCCATTCCCCCAACCTCCTTTCCCGGTCCCGGTTTGAAAAATGACCGCTCACAAAGTAGCTATATAGCGCGCGCGGTTCCTCGCTGTTACACTTCTTTGATTACTATAGAATCCCTGGCGCCGTTTATCCATCTTCGTTCGAACGTCGTACAACTAACGACTCGACCTTCTGCGTTCCAAAGCCCGCACACCAGTATGTTTCCTTTTTTTTTTTTTTTTGTTATAGATTTGTTTTGAGTTAGAAGCTCTGACACGTATCTCTATTCACCGTGGGATCCGAGCGAGCACTCACGTACGCGATCTATGCTGCTAGCATATAAAACACCCGCCAGCAGAACGCAAGCTCGGCACCTTTTTTGTCTCGGAGGGTTCCAAATTGCGACTAAATTACGGTGAGCGAATAAGAGGCGAAGATTCTCTCCCCACCCCGAGGGTATAGCTCAGACGGAGGTTCCCGGATGACAGAACAAAACACCTTCTCTCTCCCTCCCCCCCCCATTTCTCTTTCTCTCTCTCCTCTATCTTCACCCCTCCTTCCCCGCATAGAGCTTACGATAGTTTACAATAAAAGGGTCGAACGAAATGCGTCAAACAAAATCCATAGCAGCGACCACTATAAACGCGATAGCGGTAGAAACAAGCGAACAGACGAATCTTAAAACAAAATCCCTAATAGCTAGCAGGCATCACAACAATAAGAGAGTGAGGAGGTAGGGAAGGGAAAAGGCGGTAGTGACCTCTGACCTCCCCGGAGGTCTGCGATGTGGCGGAGCCCGCATTAACCTCTGACACTCCGGGCCGTCCCATCGCCATCGCTGTAACGCGATGGCGGACGTGGTTCTTGTCTAACATGCGCATGCGCGGCGGAGCGGTGATCCGCGCGTTATGTAATGCCCCGTGTCCTTAGGCGGTGTTATGGTGGCCGCTCCGCCAACCAGAGGGGAATGGGCTCTTGTTTACTTACTTTGTAGGCAGCTGCGCCGTCTTTTGTTGCCTTAGCGGTCATCGACCGTTGGAAGTTTGCAAAAAGAATGCCGGCTAATGACTTCGATTCGTTTCCATAATTTGGAGGGTCGGCCCGTTGATTAGATCATCGCCTGGTAGTTCCGGTGTGATGCATTCCAATGTAGTCATTCACTATAACAATACATTTTATGCTGTCCGTAGGCATGCATGCAAGACTATCGCTAATCCATTAGTGCGCAATAATTCCTCATAAAACCGCCAGAGCGGCTGTTATTTGAGAATCACAGGAACAGCCTCCGTTCCACGGCGCGGCTTATTGGCATTAGAATTTAATAATTCTCGAAACGGTCGGTTCTGACATAAGAGCAAAGGGTTGGTTAGGATAGGGCCAGCTTGAACTGGGAGACGAAAAACGTAAAAAATCAGAGACAGAAGAAAGAGACAGAGAAAGAGATCTCTGTCTGTTATCTCTCCTATTTCCATTTCTCTCTTCTATCTCTATCTTTGTCTTTTTCTTCTATCTCTGATTTTAACGTTTTTTCGTCTCCCAAGTTTGAGCTGGCCCTATCCTAGTTATGCACCCAGCTAGCTCAACTCAAGCCCGTAACCAAATGGATGGTCTGGCCAATGGCTTCATCGTGTAACAGAACAAGAAGAAAAAAAAAAAAGCGCTGGGGCAGAAACACAGGGACGACGAGAGACCAAAACACGACAAGGCGCCTTGTTCTATGTTTTTTTTTGGTCCCCCTCCGTCCCTGCGGCTCTTTCAGCGCCGTTTCCCAGTACTGGACATTATATAAACTCGAAAAAATCGTCCCGTATGAAATTCGCCAAAATAAATTTAAGAAGTCGTGTCTTTTGCTGGACGGTCGTGTCCTTCAAATCTTCCGTCATACGTAACATTGTTGACGACGGCGATGCACATTTTACAGCAACTAGAAAGTCTCGTCGTCGTCAGAACTTAATCGCAGTATATACTGCGGTGCTGACAACTTTTGGATGACCAATGAAAAAACATGCCTCAAACCGCAGACTGTCTTTTGTATGATGTATTTGAAGCTCGACTGCATACGAGTGCCTCCCCCCTCCCCCTTTTTGTTTCGTTGTTTTTGAGCAACAAAAAAAAAGAAAACAAAAGTAGAGTAGTAGAGCATTTTTCTCTTTGCCGATGCCATCGAGAGCTCGCCAGGAAAAGCGATACCGCCTTTTACTCGCCGTGTACCATACCAGGATCTGGGAGTCACGCGAATCATCTCGCACCAAGATAAGGACGGCCCCTCCACCAAACAAAGCGCGTATTATAATTCCCTGGCGTTTTATGCGTCTTCTTTCTTGTTGCTCTCTTTTTTTTTCTTTTTTTTAAAGGGCGGCGAATAATTCACCTCGAAACAACGCCAGGTACAGCAGTAACAACAACAACAACAGCAGCAGCAAGAAAGGGCACCAGGACCGGCGTCGTATAAAAGCGGAGCGAAATTGAGCCCCCTCCTTTCAGTAATTGCTCGCCAAGAGGCGTATGTACAGCGGCGGACGGGAAGGTGCCCTCGCCCAATCACGACCCTAGATCACGACTCGCGCTGGCGATATGCTACGTGTATCCAGCGGCCGACACCGCCGCCACACCGCAACGCACGTGAACCCCCTCTTTGTTCCTTATTGCTGTCGGTGTTGTTCTTATGCAGCTTGCGAGGAGGGCTGTATATCAAGCAGAGCCGCCGCCCGCTTTGTCTATTGCCATGGCTACTGCTCTGCTTCTTTGGTGGTTACCTTTCTTCTCAATTTTCTCTGCTTTTCTTTTTCTGTTTTTTGACGTTTACGGTGTCGATTGGTGTTTATAGCCCGTGCACATTAAAGAAACGTTGCTGCACAAGACGAATTCACCATGTCGAACCCCTCCCCCCCCCCCCCCCCCCCAAAAGAAAAAGGAGTTGTGACTGACTTTTGAAATAGTCAATAAACAATCGTGGCGAAGGAAAAAAACCTTAGGGAATGACTAAGCTTGAAATACGATTAGGCCAAAATAAAGTCGATATGCGCAGAGTTCACTTGTTGAGTGTCCCGCGCACACCGCATTTTTCGGACCTAATCGTACGTCGAGCTGCGTCATTCGCAGGGATTCTTTTTCTTTCGCCGCAAGTGATTGTTCTGCGGGAAAGTGAACTTAGCAGGCTTTTTCTGGTGTCCATACTCTGTATGACCTATTGACAGGCCATGCTGCACAAAATAGCGTCGATGTGAGCAAACACGGTTTCCTTTCTTTTATTCTTGAGAAGTGGCAACGCTTGCCTGTTTATAGATGTGACGATGATGGGACGAATTCCCCCGTTATTCTAAATAATATGTTCTAAATATTTGAATAGCATAGCTCCCAGCCATTAGCAAAAGTAATACGTGCTATTGAAGCTCATGCTAGCAATAATGTCAACATTTTCCCCTAGAGCTCCTTTCGAATCAGTGTAAGTCTGCTATCGATCATGTGACGATGTTTCCGAATATTAATAATAATAACCAAACATGAGCGTTTCTAAAATTTTCGATCTGAGTTTAGTGGGTGACTCAGCCCTGTGAGAGGTAACCACCGTCTCAAAGTCGTGCAAACCTTGTCCAAACCATTGTTCACTACAATTAGGATTTCTTTAAAAAAATATTAATTGAAGTTAAGGTGATAAAATAGACTGAATTGCAGAGATTCCTAAGAAAACCAGCTGAAAGCATGGGCATACCAACCAGGGGGGGGAGAGTGCGCCCTAGTTCTCAGGGGGGGGGGGGGCAAGGCATGTGCTTTGCCCCCTCCCCCCGAAACAGCCGCCACTGGGCAGGGCAAACACTGGCGAGCGGAGCCCAAGGGATACCAAAGGCACCGCCTCCCGATGTCCTGGAAGGGGAGGGGCATCTGGTCTTGTTTGCCCCCCCAACCCAAAAACAAGTTAATGCGCCACTGGCTGAAAGTAAAAAAAAAGATAGTCCTAGTTCAAAACTTCTGTATGTTCTCTGTCCTTTAAGCCTTTTCCGCAGTTTACCGCCACCCATCCGCACACCAGGAAGGGTTTTTGATGACCTATAAAACTTTAGAAAACTATAGTGCACCTCTGTCTTTGTTGCAAACGAAGGTAAAACAAAATTAAGGCGTGTTG
The DNA here is from genome assembly GCA_037355805.1 of Ixodes ricinus. Taxonomy (NCBI): domain Eukaryota; kingdom Metazoa; phylum Arthropoda; class Arachnida; order Ixodida; family Ixodidae; genus Ixodes; species Ixodes ricinus. Next base: position 82,741 of record JAZHYW010032148.1, on the reverse strand, counting down.
CAATCAAAACTTTGGGTCACTATCGCCAGTCTGTTAGTGAGCACTGGTATACCGCGACATAAGCGCCACCAAAAAATGGCGGTCGGCCACGTCTGCTACTACTGCGCATGTGCGATGGCGACCCCGGAAGAGGCCCACGTTTTCGCTATTGGGTATCCGTCATGCTCGTATAAAATCAGTCTAGATTCCAGCTTGAAGTGGCGCATTTTCATTAAGAATAAGCAGGTCAGTCGATTTTCAGTAGATTACGTATATCATTCACTATATCAGTTTCAATACCACGACGAGCATACATTTATTTTAGCCCGTGTCACTCCAATTCGTCTTCAAGTGCAATCGGTCGCCACTCAGAAAACGAGGCTGTGTTTCTGCGGTGCTTCACTGCAAGACTACGGTGATATGCGGTAGAACTAAGCACAGCTTGTCTTCTCTGAAGGCTTGCTTCTCTACCCAGCCGAACGTCGCTCTCTCTTGCCTCCGATACCTCTTTGACACGTCGAGTGCGGCCATACTCAGCACGTCGCCGCTTCTGCTCAGCAATCTCCTCTTCAGTTCGTTCCTTCCTCTTGCGAGGCATTGTGAAGAGGACTGCGGCGCATTCCGTGAGCCATATGCGGGTGACGAGGAGGAGAGAACGGCGTCTAGTATGCCTCACTCTCCCGCTACCCGCACATGCGCGCAATAAGGAGAGCATTGAGGGCATACGTGTAATTCACTTCCCCGCGCATGCGCTTCGATGTGACAACCGGAATTTTTCAGGGGCGTGAGTTAAAGAAAATGTTACCGCATTTACAACGATTCATGCAACAGACGATGACCATGCAGAAATACTTGCCCGCGGATCTACTTTCCCACAGCCCGCTTGGAGAACCAATCACTGTTATGTACTGAAGGAGCTCGGCGTATGACGAAAGCCGATAAAGGCGTCTCGACCTAAATGTCAACGTGACGTGAGCATACGAAACGTGATGATCAGTGTCACAGCACAGACGTGTTCTATAGGTCGAAACGTTTTTTGTCAGTCTCTTCGTTCATCGAGTTCACCATGTGGTCGGCCTTACTGAGTGCCATGCAAAAAACACAAACGCACGGGCTTTCTTTTCTTTTTTTTTTATTCAGAGTGCAGAACAAAGGAAAGTGAAATCAGTCACGTGTACATACACTGCCGCCGTTCGGTCATATCGCATCCCGAGACAGAGCCGCGCATTGTTCGCCGATGATGTAACCCTCCGCAATTTTCGTCGAGCCAAACTCCACCGTCAGCGCCCACACCGAAGACAATCGTGAGATCGCGGACTCGGCGCACTCTGCAAGGCGCCACCCACACAATGCGAAGGAGTCCGCACTAACAGGATTCACGTAAACCAAAAACCGAAAACTAAAAACAGAAGAGAGGTTGAACTGAGAGAAAGGGAAGGTGATCGGCGGCGGATGTCTCGATGACTTTACTGCGTCCAACAGCGCTTCTGCCGTTGCCTCCCCTTGCTCCAGTTGTGAAGAGAACGGATCGCAGGTGCTAGTGTGTCTCCTTTAACGCTCCGCCGTAAAAGAGACGGCCATCGGACGTCGTAGTCGGTGCGAGGTCCTTTGGAGATAGCGTCGGATCCGAGCGTGTTCAATAAAAAAGGGACCCTGCAAGGGCGTGCTTTACGACGCCCGGATGACGGCTTATAGGGCCGGCAGGGGCTCGCGTGTAAGCTGTCCTCATCGATGATCCTGCACTAAAACGGAAGAGCGCCGCGCGCTCAGGGCACACCACGGTGCCTTATGACCAGGATATGATTGGCATTCCTCAGGGTCTTCGAGATCGGTCACGCGATCGAGCTGCTACGACCCGTATACGCTCTGGGCGACTCCGTGACCCCTGCATCCTTGACAAAGGTCCTGGTGCAACTCATGCGTCTATATGCTTGTTTTTGGTGATGGCATAGGCTTGAGTCTCTTGGCGAGTTTTTTGCAACAACTTTCCATTTGCCAATAGCCTGCCACCAGAGCATACAGTTCAGTTCGCAGTGAAGTGCAACACTGCAATGCGTCTTGCCGCAGTTCTGAACTCTACAACCTCTGCAGGCTCGCTTTCGTACGGCGTTCTTAGAGCACGCCTGAATCGAAGAAAAGTTATCGAGCTCCTGGCATAGCATCGATATCCCTTTGGCGATAGAACGATACCTACCAAGATGACAGCATACACGGTCGGGAGCAGGAAAATGCCAGTCGCGTGAAGTTGAGGACACTATGGCTAATTGCAAGATGAACTGACCCGTAAAAGAACGACTATAGTATTGATGAACGACGATTTCTTTGTTCTGCAATCTGTTGTGCCGTCTCAAGGTCACATGCCGGACATTTTTCTCATTCCGCCCAACGGTTCGGTTCAAGCTGCAGTTATAGAGAGCGTCTAGGAACAAATGCCCCATGAAAACGAATGATTTCAAGTTTGACCCCGTGAGCAAGGTGACGCAAAACTGTCCACGAGGTGCGTCAACACTGGGTGTGAACTGAAACGGCTCATCTTTGTTTTTTTCGTTCCCTCGAATTGCAGGCAATGAGCGGCTTCCTGATGATGATGACGCAAAATGGCAAGCTGCTCTACATCTCCGACAACGCGGCAGAGTACCTGGGACACTCGATGGTGAGTTCCCTCTTTTGTTCCGTTATCTGAGGATTTTTATACTTCAGAAAACTCCTCGGAGGTTGTGTGAGTGGTGAAAATTTTGACGTTAGTTTCTGTGCACCTCTAGCTATTCTTTGAACGATAACGAATCGTGAACTCTGTCGTGTTTTCCAGGCAAATAAACCGGTTTTCTCGCGCTCTCACTGCTTAGTCATGTTTTGAATTATTCGGGAGCGGTTAATCTCCAATATGATTTACCCTATCTGGGTGTATCTTGTTACCGATTTGTAGAGCAATACAGTGTGCCATGTATGAAAATGTTAGATGATGTCAAAGCCCGGCTATTGTCGGCTCGACATGATGGGCTGAAAGCTGCTTCCGTCGTTAGGTTAGGCTGGGTCGGGCTAGTTACGTAATGTTGGGTAGGTATAGGCTCAGACAGGGCTGAGCTTCTGTTGGGTTAAGCTGAACTGTCCGGTAAGCGAGAGCATCGGTAACAGCGAACTTCAAAGTGTTAACTCGCATCCGCCCTTAGCCGAGGCAACACCGCCTAGAATAATGAAAGTCTGTAGCAGCCTCCGCTACCTCCACGTGACGCCATCAAACTCTGATGGCTCAGAGTCTGATGACGTCACTGAGTTATCAAACTCTGATGACTCAGCGATTGGGCCCGAGTCTGACGTCCTTCGACGCATTGTTTGAACAGAAAGCTCAGCCGACCGCTGACGTGTGCGCGTGTCAATAGACTATAAACTTCCAGAAATCCCTGCATGCAACACTGCGCGCGTTGCAATATGGGACCTCTTTTTGCCGTGGAGGACTGGCATGGTTTCGATTTCAAATGACCCGTTGACGAAGTAGTGCATTTCAGCACCGCATAAAAATAAACTTTGCGCTCGCTCTCACTGCACCCAGTTATCTTCGCGAGAGCTCTCCGTTGAAACACGGACCTCCAGAGGCCGCAAGGACCTGCCCATAGGCTTATCGGAAGGAGTAGGAGTAGCGGCCTTTCTTATGGCCTGGCTACCACTTCAAAGCGCAAAATGACTCTCCCGGCTCACGAATAATTTAAGAAGCCCATTGAGGAGAGGATGTGGAACAAGGTGACCGTTCCAGTATAGTTCTTATCCTTCCATGTGCCTTCGTAGTCCTGTTTACATAAAAGCAAACTCTGGCACGTCAAAACAAAAAGTACCCATTTTATTTGTATTGGTAAGCAACACTTACAGCCATTGGACACGCATACGAGAATGCAAGCACCTGGTCAGTGACGGGATGTTGTGAAGTAGGGGTGATTACTCGGAAACTGAAACTGTGGCCAAGGGGTTCCCAAGATGCTTTGCACGGCACCACGCCGCTAGGAGTCGCTTCAATTTTCCGAGAGGTCTATTCGCGACTGCGCTCGATTTCACTGTGGTGACGTCGAAAACTCGAGGTGCACGGGCTTTGATTATTATTCTGCGGTGGTCTTGGCTGAAGAAGAATTTGCAGAAGATAATCTCATTCCACAGTACGGCCCGCGTGATGTTTCCTTAACGGCTCTTGCCTCTTGGTTGCTCTACAGGCATTTGCAAGTATACGGCCTCTGGGAGCCGCTAGCTTGCTGTTGGTGTGGATAGAACTCTTGATAGTCCAGCATTGCCGAGACCATGGGTACGCCTCAGCAATGCTTGACTATCGGACGATACACCCACACCAGAAGCAAGATGGCGACGGTCAGAGGCCGTACCTGCTAAACGTCCCTTTTGAACAGCCCCATCAAGCAACCTTTGTGGTCGTCATTTCTTGGACACAGAGCGTCTAATCGGATCCGAGTCTTCGAGTGCTGACGCCAAGCTCGTTCTCGATCCGAATTGAGCAGAGTACACGCCTAATGCCGACGCACACCTCGCGTCCAGCAAAGACCGTTTCTTCGTCACGGCCGCCACGTTGAATTTGGACGTGAGTTGGGGCAAAATAGCAAATCACTTTATTTTCGATGGAAGGCGCTAGAATTCAGGGATCATTCCAATAGTTCTACTTTTTCGTTATATACTATGTTATATACTTTCGTTATATACTACGTTATATACTTTCGCTATATACTACCTTATATTTCAATTTGGCATCCGTCACACGAAAATGGTCTATACTACTAGGTCAGAGTGCATGCCGAACGAACAATGGTGGACTCGTATAATTTCCGCAGCAGCTTCTAGGTGGCGCACACTTTCAAAAAGGCTCTATTGGCGTACTTAAAAATAAACGCGACATTAGACACCACAAGAGTGAAAAGACACACACTTGAGTCGTTTCCCTCGGAATCACTTAGTCGACACGTCGCGCACGGTTAGCCAAGCGCGCCACTTTATCCGCGACAAGAACGAGCGCCGAGCCGACTCATGCGTGTAGCGTTTCTTGTGCGCGTCCATTGGGCGTAATGCGTTTGCTGCCCGCGGCGCCGCCCCTCGCCCGACTCCCGAGTTAACTTACGGGTTGCCGTCGTTAGCCACCACTCTCTCTCTCTCTCTACCTCTATCACTCTCTTTCTCTCTATACGCTCCATATCCACTACCCTCCCCTTTCCTCATTCTCTCTATATTGGAGCCTGCTCGCGCCTAATTTTGCGGTAATCGGGCGATGCATCTATCGATGGCTCGTGACCTCCTCGAGCGAGGAAAGGGGAGGCAGCTGGGTGCACGCTTGCAGTCCGCGTTCCGGCTACATCCGGCTCAGAGCTCGAATGTATACACACGTTAGATAGACGGAGACAAAGCCGTTTCATTGTCTTACCTCGTGTACCCGAACGTGAAAGTGATATCGAGCGGACGAACAACAGGTGCACCGCGGTGACGGTGTGTTATGTCTGTGTCTCCCGTTGTCTCGCGCCTTTCTCTTCGTGCGCGTACAGTCGTGTTCGAAACGATACGTCTCGGCGAGCTGCCAGCTCGTAGAGTCGGGGGAGGAGGTAGTTAAATGACGTCACGCGTCAGCCGTTTACTTTTTTATTATTATTAATCTTTTTAGCGGTTTGCGATTGATTGTACCCGATTGACGGAAGAAACCGCGGTTGAGGGTGGTGGAAAGATTCGCAACTCAACGATACGTCGACCTGAAAATGACGTCCGAGTGCTTCATATGTTTCCTGCAGACGGGTTTTGTATGACCGGTGTGAAAGGACCGGATATACGAGGAACAAACACGCCTCAGATTAAGAAGGAAAGGACCCCGCGCGTTTGCTCGTAATGATCCTCCGTCAGATTGCAGGCACCATGGGACGGCTGGGATTGGAATATCTTAATATTTACTTGTCTCATTTGTTCCACCTCATTGACTGTGGAGCGATAATTTGATGCGCGGGACTCGGTGTACGTGAAGGTGTCGGCGGTGACTATGCGGGTAGAAACTGAGGGAGAGGAGGAGACGAGGGAGCGCGGGGACGCCAGAACGCTGAGCTCCGACTGGAATGCATGATTAGTGGGTATAGCCATAGCCTCCTCTATGCTCACAAAGCCTGGCATATCGGCGGCGGCGCCATAGAGTGCCCGGTCGCAGATTTGGAGCGCGAGGATCTGGTAGCACAGAGCATCAAAGAGCCACTTCTCGGGGAACCTGGACGTCAGCGCAACGCTTTTTCAGCGGCGAGGACCCGAAACACGCTTGTCTGCTCGGGAGAAGCGTGTTTCGGCGACTCGCCGCCGCGGGGCGCCAGTCACGTGGCTCTCCTCTCATCCGTTGTCTGCCGCTCCAACTTTTTCCATTTCGGCGGCCGCTGCTTCTGGCGATCTGCCACGCAGCGGCTGAAGCTCGAACTACGGTTGACGTCTGGAAGGAGAGTTGCATTACCTCTCTCGTCTCCTCTGCGACTCAGATGAGCCTCGGAGAAGGCATGACGGGAAGTTTAAGTCCTCTTGCCGCTTGGTATCGCCTTTATGTGTAAAAAAAAGGGTCTATTACCGAAGACAAAGAGGGAGAGAGACGAGAGTAAAAGGGCGCGAATGCGCGCGCGCGCGCCAACGCGTCGCAAAAGAGTGCAAAGTGCTTCCGGGCACGGCTGCCTGCCGGGCGCTCGTAAATTAAATCGGACATTTGTTCGTTTGTCCGTCGCCGCGGACTCTCAGTGGGACAAGGTTGGCGCATGCTAATCGCGCGGCCCCGCGGAGACACCCGGAATGTAGCTCCGGGCGCAGGAGAGAGTACGTCCGTGTGCGCCGCGTGAAGCGCGGGGTAGCATCGAACGTTGGAAGAACTATGCTATTGGATTACACGAACGGCCTGGCATACGCATATAGGATGTTTTAAACCGCACGGTAGGTGGCGCAAGGCGCCGCCCTATCCAAACAGTTCAGCAGCATCCAGTAGTTTATTCGGACCATCCCAGCCCGCAGTCAGAAATTAGTTACCCCCCCCCCTTCAGCTTCTCCCGAAGGACAATTCTGGATGAACACCTGGCTGGCAGCATCCACCCATCCATCAAGTTCTGACGTGGCTGGTGTCGTGAATAGCAAAACGCATCCAGATGAGAAAAAAAAATATATATATGTATATATATTTTTTTTGATTAATAAAGTGCACCATATTTGTGCACCAAAGAGGAGACCTGCATGGTTGTTTTGGGCACGTAAAATAAAATAAAATAAAAAGTTGGTTTGGTGCCTATACTTCGCAGGGTATCTGGTGACGACGCAGGCGTGGGATAGGTGGCTTGGTTCACGGCTCCGGTTTCTTAATGAGCAATTAATAGCCACGTGACTTCTGCGTCGCTTCTAGGGCTCCCTCTCTCTCTCTCCCTTTCAGGAAGCAGAAACAAGTTTCGGATTATATACTGCGATGCGGACTCGGCGCCAAGGTCGCCTCATGCCTGGGATTTCGGAAGCTCGTAGAGTCCCGTTATCGAACAGCTAGCCACATTTCACGAACCTATAGTCCCGCTACCGGGATGTAAAACGCTTTGTTTGGGCACCATTCTGGCAACAGCGGGTACGCCTTAGCGAGGCACTTATAACCGGCGAAGACAAGTGTGATAATACACACGATTGATGGGGTAGACGATTTAACGAGGCACGGAATCTAGAGCAAACTTCACGGGTGAGGGGTGTAAAAGTTTCTAGGCTAGGTGGCGCAAGCTACCGCCTAATACAAAGCCTGTAGCCGATACATCATCTATCCATTCATCCAGGCCCGACTATCCGATGAACAAAAAATATCAGCAGCAAGCCGTTGAAGAATGACGCCTATTACATTTCTCACTGGTTTAACTAATTAAAGGACGTCCAATAGATCCTTCTTCAAAACTCCATCAAGCAACGGCGGTGGTTGCCATTTCTTGAGCATGGAGCGTGTGATTGAACCCGAGTCCCCACCCAACGCTGACGAAGCACTTTTTCTGCAATACACTAGCTGAGCCGGGTTCACGTCGAACGCTGACGGAGTCCTTGTGTTCAATGGATGCTCAGAGTACGTGCCCATAAGCATGGGCGGACTCCGATGATTGGCGCAGCAGTTACTAGATGGCGCGCCCTTCTGAAAAGGATACATTATCGGAGTTCCACGTGCACCGCGGTGCAGTATACACGTCCGCAAGTGTGCAGCCTGTGGGCGCCGCCATCTCGCTTGTGTTGCGTGCAGAACTGACCGTCTGCTAGTCGAGCCTTGCTGGCGTGCCCACGGTTACCAGACTGATGCCCCAACAAAGTGTTTTTCACCCAAGGTGACCAGACTAGCTTTTTTGGAGCGTTGCTCCTTGCAGAACTTGTATACACTAATGAACCTTTCGAGATAGTGCATGGTACCCAAGATGAAGTTAAAGGCGAAGAGTGAAAACGAAACCTCTCATGTGTGGGACACTTCCGAAGCGGAGACACCTAAAATAATGTTGTCCGTATATTTATACAGCCGGAAGTTATAGTCTGCCTTAGTGGGCGTCTGGTGTCTCAGCTGTAGATGAGAAATTTAGCCAGTGCGGTGCAACCTCTAGCCCTTTGTATTTGACGTGCACGTGCACGACCGGACGCCGGTACGATGCTCATCCAGATCGAAACGGGCAGGGGTGGGGATTGAGCCCAGGATCCCTGGGTTCTGCAGCGCGAGCTTTCGCTCCACGTGCTCCGAGCTGATGTGCGCTAGCCCACTCGGCCACCGATCCCCCGGAGACACCTGCTCCTATCAAACAGTCTCAAGTGTCACAGTAATGCAGTTTCTACGGGCCTAGCACGTCGATATTGTCCATGACGCATTCCAACATATTTTAGTGTTTCAAGGTATAATAGTGAACAAGGTTCACAAGTTGGTCCCCACCGAATTAGCGGTGTGAATATGAACGACTTAAAATTACGTCCAATTATTTCGGTCTCTATAGGGTGAGCCGTTGGCACAACTATGTATACTACGTTTTTTTTTCTTTTTAATAAAAAGATTGCCCCATAATAGTGTGCAGGGCACGCCCTCCTTGAAAACCCGAGATTTTAATTAAGACGCAAGAAGGCATTTTACTCCTTACGACATGGTCATTCTTGCTTATAAGTTTGGTAGCAGAGCTTTATCTCTTTATAAATGCGCGCGGAGCAAATGATTGCTCCTATAACCTTGCCCAAGGCCTATTCTTGTACTCGAAATACAGACACATTTTGATTTGCAGTGCATATATGCGTATCGCAGTAAGGATAATTAATGAACCCACTGAGTGAATAAAAGGGGAAATAACCACAGCAAGAACGTACCTACGTAGCTAAAAAACAAACAAAAAAACCGATAGTTTCATACGTTGCTTGCGTGTACATACTCCGTGATAACTCGGAAAGGTCACGCCATATCGCTAACTAAAACGCAGGGTTAGTTAGATAACACGAGGATAAGCGATAATGCTGAAACGTACTGCGGTAAATAAACTCGTGATACACAAGTAATACATTTTGTAAAATAATCATTACCGAGAAATAATTGCGGTGGTTTGATGGGGGCTTGGTGAGGTGGCTGCAGAGGTACGATTATTGGGGAGAAAAACCCGGCTTCAACGCTTATCGCTTCTGTTTGTTTGTTAACGGAGCTTAAGGAAAAGAAAGTAACGCGATAAAGACAGAGTAAGAGATCGAAAGAGGAAACAGTCTATATACTTGTTGTATGACTTGTATACCAAGGATCTGGTTTCTGGCGTCATGTTGGAACGATCCCGAGATCGATATGCCCACCGTTTCCTTTCCTTTTCTTTTATGGGCTCGTAAAAGCGAGACCAAGGTACACTCGCAAGTCGCTACACGTTATCGGAAGCTCATTTTCGAGAACAACCTGGTATCTTTTGCAACTTACTCGCACCTGTGGGTATACTATACTGCCGCATGGGCTTTCTTGTAATCTGCGGAAAGTTGCTTTATTTTTTTCTTCTTTCTGGGGTACTTATTCTCGCCTCTGGCCGGGTTTAATCTCACCGACGAAGTTCGCGCGCCTAGAGCGAAGTGTCGAAGCCATTTCGAAGAAGTCGTCCCTGCAGGTGTGGAATCTGAGTATCGGCTTGGGTTCCCCAGACCGGTCACGACCCATAAAAGGAACTTTGAAAGAAGGCGAGCAGTACGGGGAAGCGCTTAGTCACACGAGAACGACACCTAATTAAATTAAGATTCTCTGGCCTTTGAAAGGGTGACACATAAAGCGCATGAATCGATTTCGGGTTTACCGACTCATTTATACGTTAACGACAAAAAAATGGTGTACCGTACGCTTAAATAAAAAAAATACCCATGTGTATGTCGTAAGAACCAATTGGAGATTGACTCCCCTCCCCCTCCCACCCTTTTTTTTTACAATTGTAAATTGATGAGAATTGACATTCCGAAAAATTCTATTTTGCATTGGTTACAAAAAAAATTATCGCGTCACTACATCGAGGCGCTCTTTAGTCATTGATTCAGTTCAAGAAAGGTAGGATGTGGTCTATTGTTTTTATATGCTTTTTGTCATTTGTTCTTCGTCGTTGTAATGCATAAATCTCATTGGCTGCGAAGAGACGATAATGAAAATGGTCGGGGACCCTCCACGCCCAAAATTTCTTCAGCTGTCCGCGCCACTAGAGAACAATACAATTGTCACCAGATGTATGTTGACTGATCGGAGTGAGTCAATCGTCTCGCAGCCGGTAGGAGACCGACAACGAATTGACATCCTCCACAATGACGTATATTTGAAGTCGTCATTACCGGCGGTAAAGGGGAAGGGGGATCAAACTTCAATGGATTTTCGAGGCATGCAGTTCATGGACTATTATATTTTATACCGTAATTTGTCGCTTTTTAACAATTATTTTAGCACACATACACACACACAAAAGAGTGCCTCTCCTCAATGGTCCTTCGATCCTAGCTGGAAACAATTAAAAGACGACATGTAATCTTTCGGTTGCAACTTTCAAGTCGGTCGCCCGGTCTGCTCCTCCCTTCGAACTTTTTGCGACAGACCCTTTTTTTTGTTTTGTTTTTGTTTCAAAATCCTATGGGGAAACATTGGCGATCGTCATTTTTTGTGCACAAGGCGTGTGATTGGATATGAGTCGTCACCGAATGATGACGTTACTCGTTTTCGACACGAAGCTGAGCCGAGTTCACGCCGAGCACTCACGCAGCCCTCGAGTCCACTATACATGCCCAAACAATGACGAACTCGCACGATTGGCGCAGCGGCCCCTAGGTGGCGCGCACTTTCGAAGAAGGGTCACTTGTGCGTCTACCAACTAGTTCAGGAGTATACTGAGCTACCCCAAGCTTACGTTGTTAAACCACAAGACCACGCAGGAGAGAGAGGAATAAACGTCTTGGAACAAAACCGGGAGAACCAAACGCCTTCCGTGTACACACACGTCGGTCGGCGGCGGTGGCGGCGGCGCGCCCCGATCCCCGGGGATAATTGCTCAAAGCTGTGAAGGAAGAGAAAATTAATTAGGGTCAAGTGGAGCACCGCTGCAGGCGCTCCAGTCGAGGCGTGAGCGAGCCCCGGTGGCGCCAAGCCAATGCCAGATCGGAGCGTCAGTCCAAATGGCTCCCGGGAGAACAGAGGCTCGCCTGCCGCTGATCCGGTTACTGAATTCTTCTATACGCACGGCAGCGCAATGAGCGCGCAACGGAACGCCAGCGCGCGTGCTTGACGCGCAGCAACGAATTCGATACCTGCCGGCTCGCACGACCATCGTGAAGGAAGCGCCAGACAGACACACACACACACACACACACACACACACACACACACACACACACACACACACACACACACACACACACACACACACACACACACAAACACACACACACACACACACACACACACACACACACACACACACACACACACACACACACACACACACACACGCACGCACGCACGCACGCACGCACACGCACGCACACGCACGCACGCACGCACGCACACACGCGCGCGCGCACGCACGCACGCACGCGCACGCACGCACACGCGCACGCGCACGCACGCACACACGCGCACAGACACGCACACACGCGCACAGACACAGACACAGACACCCAGACACAAACACAGCACACACACACACACACACACAAAATAAAGGAACTCCAGCATATAATTTAACAAAGTTGTGTTTACGATTTCCATACAGTAACAGCCTTGCTTTTGTTTTATTGTTTGTATGTCTGCCTTCTTCTTTCTTTTATAATGTTGAGAAGACGTTTCGCTTTTTCCGAATTTCGTCCAATTGTTGTCTGGTTTTATCTGACCATTTGACTAGGACCACGATCTACTGGGACATTCATGCTTCAAATGAAGTGTGTTAACCAAATTATGGACTAAAGAGAGAGATGAGGTTTGTTTATATACATACACGAAGATGTCAACCTGCATTTATAGCTGATTTGCTACTTCGCCAAGAAAAGAAGGAGAGAGTAGGATTGGGACTAGATAGAACAAGAAGGAGAAAATCGAAAAGAGAAGAGGTTATAAAACAAAACAAAAGCAAAATATGCACTCTTTACACGAACATTTAAAGTACCTTGATTGAACGAGGATTTGGGAAAAATATGTCCTGTCGAGTCCTTCTGGTAGGCGTGTATATCTATCCATGTATATATATATATATAGTATACGCCGTACACACAGTGTACGACACTAGGAAAATGTCAGCACACACAAGAAATAGCAGTGAGTTCAGTCTCATTTCACAGTTTGTCTTTTAAACCAGTGTCTCGGAGAAATCGTGGGAGGGCACTGATGGCCTTGTTTTGATTATCGGCTGATGTCTGAGGGCCTACCTAATCATATGAGCAATTTTAATAAATTCATCGTGTTTTATACTCAAGGCTTGCATTAGTGTTCCTCTTTCTGATAAGTATTGTCAACTGCATAAAATATGTTTGATGTCATGAAGTACTGAACATACTGGGCATGTGAGTGAGCCAATTCGGCCAATCCTAAGAAGGATTGGTTAAATCCTTCATTGTGTGTGACACATCGAGGCGTAGCCGGCGTATCACAGTTTTATCTCCTCTATTCGAGTTTCTCGGAATTCGAAATGTCATATCTGGATCAATATTTTTCAGGTATGCGTAATAATGGCATGGATCTCTCCAAAACGCTGATAAAATTTATTTTCCAATCTTTCCGATTATGTAGTTGGCATCTGATCTTGATAGAGGAATTTCGAGGTCGACTTCATTCGCTTGAGCCTCTCTAGCAGCCCATATCTGCACAGTTCCCGGGTATACCGATATGACCAGAAATCCACTGTAACGCAACGTTGTATCCCCGAGTAACGATGTTGTGGCAACGTTGTAGAATTTCATGGCTCAACTAAAAATTCGGGCCATTTTTTACATATATTCAACAGAGCGTTTAGAGCAGATTTAGAGTCCACAAAAACTGTCCTGTTTTAAGAATTTTGAGCATCGATGCAGTTAGCAGTTACACGAACTATGGAGTAGCTGGGCACGCGGCATACGAAGCACTGACGTCCCGATAACCGTCAGTTGTACAGTACCTTGACGTAACGCAGTACAAAGCAGAGGGTTCAGCTATAGCGCTATCGTATAAGAGCGGTATGGCTCGGGAGCTCCTGATGTGACTTTAAAGCATGCATCATATCCTCACCGCAAAATCAGTATCTCAGTCAAAGCAAACGCGCAGGGGCAATCATACCGCCCATCTTGCCGTCTACGAATATAAGTTGCTTGTAACCTTTCTTCGTTCTCTGATTCTTGCCCAACACGAAACGTGCCTGCGAAACGAATTTCCGCGGCAATCGTCATATAAACGTGTTTTTTTTTAAGTGAAATTTTAAAATATGGTTGCTTAGGAGCAGATACTAGAAAACACGCACTTAAAAAAACAACGGGTTGGTCTAATACGGTCGTCAGACGAAGCGTTCTAGCTCCTTTTCACTAAGCTCCTTAAAAAATCGCGCTAATCAGTCTCGCGATGTGGAGTGCGAACGTGCTCCGTGGCGCGCGCATCATATTCTACGGCGTGCGCTAGTTCGCCGATTATATAAAGGCAGCTGTAAAAAGACATCTGGTAATATATACTGTCTGACTAGGGGATTTTAGTTTCTTTTTAAGTCACACTAAACCGTGAGTTAATGTTGCCCATGTAAAACCCTATTTAGACAGGCACCCTTAGCCGCAGTTCAGTGCTACTGAAGTCAGATTTATGTACGGTTAAAAGGGTGCCCGTGTCCTTGCGGTACCCTATGCCCGAGAGGGCATAGGGTATACCATAAGCTCTACTAGGACTGTAACTTGATAGTATGGATCATTAGGCGAGTTGGTGAACCATATGAGTGTATGGTGTGAGAGTGGTTTTCCCTGCGCTGTCACCGTCAAAAAATCTACTATGGACTACTTGTAAACATTGGAACGGCCTGTGCTCCATCGCAAAGTTAGGCTTCCTCGTGATTTCACGCGTGGAATGGTGTCGACCTTGGCTCAGCATCATTCAGCTTCGCGTGGCGTCTTCCGGCGATCGCGATGTGAAAGCACTAACTCCCGTGGTCCCGTGCCCCGTCCCAGGAGGACCTGCTGATCCACGGGGACAGCGTGTACGACATCATCGAGAAGCAGGACCACCAGGCCATCCAGGCCGAGCTCATGCGGAGCCCGAACCTGCTGAGTCTGGCCCCGGACGCCAGGCTCTTCCTCTGCCGCATGAACGTCTCCAGGAACGCCAGGCGGCAGATGCGCTTCGGAGACCAGAAGGTACGCCTTCTCTCTCTGCCTATAGGAAGACGAAATACGCAGGGCATACAGAGCTAAGACACGGCTTGAAGATACAGTGTCGTCTGTATTGTATTTTATGTATCTCTTTCTCGTTTACGTATTTAGTCACCGACTCGCTCGACCATTCAAATTTGTTCTCTGCTTCGGCGAATTCAATGCTTTCTCGAATTCTTTTCGTCTCTTAGAACCTATATGCCCTTTCAATGCGTATCGCTTCAGCAGAAAATGCCAAGTGATCGGGCTGTGAACGCAGAAGAGACCTATACTGCGCATGCCCAAAACCCGTTCCACGGCCCAGTAGACGATGATGGCAGCGCGCAGACTGAATGCTATTATTGAAATTGTTTCATATATAGTGTCTGGAAGCTAGATTTTGACAAACCCTGCTACCAAAGTTTAAAGGACCGTGAGACGAATCTTGTGCTGGGATAAAATGATTTTAGACTGGGATTTTACTAATCACATATCGTTCAGTGGGAAAAAGAAAACTAAGTACACGAGGGTAGAAAGTCAAATGCCTCGCTTTTCCGGGCGGAAACTTGAAAGTATAGCGAACTATTTTGGATCTCTTTTTCTTCCAAAGCTCCCCGCCCTTTTCACCGTGATGCATTCGCGGTGCCCAAAGCACGTCAGCCGGGTCATAGGGAGACAAGCAACGCGCCTCATAGATGAGAAGGCCTATAGTGCGGGATCAACTACGTCATCTCTCGGAGGCCAGCACGATAGGCACATACTACAGACGTGGGCTGCGTCAACGTTAGGCTGGGGCTCGTGTTTAATCAGTGAAGACACGAGTTTCAGCCGAGCGCAGACGCAGGGCAATTCCCACGTTCAGCCTGTGCCTCGCAACGGCCTCCAATAGATGACGTGGAAGATCCAGAAGTGCGGGCTTGTTATGGTGTCGGGACAAAAACTCCGCACTCTGTCCGAGATTCGAAACTCTTGGGCGAGGAAAGATGAAAGATAAGAGGAAATAACAAACCTGCGAAGCGCACGACGTACACTGGACGACACTGTTAGCGCGAAAACGACATCAGTCTTTTTTCTTTTTCTTTTTCACTTCTATTTTGAAAGGGTATTGCAGGCACCAAATGTTTCCCTTGAGGTTACTGCAATAAGTGAGCACTTTCCAGCACAACGTCAGTTTTGATGACAGCGCTTTATTTCAGGAGAAAAACAGGAAAAAACTAAACACCGCCCATTGTTTGTTTCAGCTAAAAGTGTCGCGCAGCGTATGTCGTGTTTAACAAAACCATCTCATTGGTGGGCAAAGTCACCTCATTGAATATAGGCTATGTGTTACCCAACACTTCTGATTAAAAGAAAAATGGTAAGCTGCAGAGAGTTGGTTTTAGCGCGTTGCGTGTAAGCTGAGTGGTGAAGCCATCTTTAAGTGGCGCCGACATAGTCTGAAATAGCTCATGCCTGCATCTAATATTTTATGCGATTGAAATAGCGACACATTGCTCAAAAATAGTCAGCGTATTTATGCACCCTCATAAATGGCAATCGACCACTACACGTGGTTTTTTTTAATGAAGCGTATTTTTGTTTGATTGAGATAGAGGACATAAAAATCCAGTGCACAGGCATTGTGTTGGGTTAGCACCGAGCTGTGTGGAATACGAGATGTACAAAGAACCCGTTATAGTTACAACTCTTCACCAACTCCGGTTTTTAATCCCGTTAAAACTGCTTCAAATGCAAGGACCAGCACTCGGCACCAGAGCCTTCGAATGCTCTAACCTCGTGCCCGTAGCCTCCGCTTTTGCCCTGAATCTTTTGGTCCCACCTAGTTATTCTCTTCTTGTCATCGCCATCGTTCGGATCAAAATAATCAAAGTGATGATGATAAACGTGGAGACGTTGATAGGCAAAAACATTATCCCAGCCGATTTTTTTATTATTATTACCGCCAGGAGGTAATGCTTAATAGCCCCGATACACGTAACTTCCCATCGCATGACCTTGATCGCTCCCATCCTTCATCGCGCTTTTAAGATGATCGACCTTGCATTTCTTCTTGATCAAAATAATTGATAATTGGATCGATTGATCGATGAGACGCTCCCTTCATCGTCCGCAACGAGCACCCGAAGCCATTCAAGCAAAACAAGTATAGCCATATACCGCGAACCATACATTTTGATAACGGCGTCTTCAATCTTGTCGCTCAATTTAAAAACAAGAATAACATAATTAGAAAACACTAATGACTACTTGAACAAACATAATTGCCGAGTAAGATCTTTTTTGTTGTCCTTTGTACTTCTTATCCAAGATTCTTTATATGAAGCAAACGCAAAACACGGCTCACTAAAACGGCTTGACATCCACGCCCCCAGTATGAAAACTATGGACCAATCATTTCCGATATTTGTTTATTCATTTAATTTCCGCAATGCTCACATCGCCACGGCCTTTAGCTGAGCTAGTTGTTTCGTGCTGGTAAATGCAGAAAGCTGAATTTTGACAGAACACGATGGTAAGGGACGGACGAAGACACCGCTGTTTCGGTACTAAAATGGAGAGATGGGCTAGTCGGTACCTGATTATGTAAACAAAATGTTTCCATACCTTGGTTGATTTCTTTTTGTCAAATTTCTCGTCGAAACTCAGCTGTCCACATTAACGTTTAAATCGCGAGCCAGTTAGAGTGAGGGTCAGCGTTGTCCCGACAGCGCGAAAACCGACAAGACATCCGACCTAATTCGAGCCCTCCAAAATGGTTCCTCAACGTCCATCTCAAGATCAAACTAGACACGCGCCGTCCTGGGCCGCGCAAGTGAGGCTACCTTCAGCTCGCTTCCACTTAGGGCCCGTGTACGCGTCGAGAAACCAGACGATGCCCTCTAGGAATCCGCGATGACCGACAACGCGCTAACCACCAGCTACCATCGCCACAAAAACGTTAATCTGGCTAAACTCCGTTCAACTCTACAAGCTGACAGTGCCGCTGGAAACTATACGTCCTCGTTGGACCGGTCCCGCGTCTATCCTTTGACACGTGATTACGCTCTTACACGTGCTCACCCTCACAGAGCGGAGTCACGTGATGAAAAGGAGGCGTTTGATTGGTCCGGCGCTCGCCGCACTGTCACCTTTAAGGGGTGAAGGGACCGTGCAATGCCTCGGGTGTCTCCCGTAAGTCAAGAGGGAGCAAGAAGACGCCATGAGTGCTTCGGGCGACGTGTATGGGCCGTCGATCATGCAGCCGCCCGGCACCGATGGAAGACGGTTCCTCCGGGTTATTAGCATTGCCCGCTCTCCGTCTTTCCTCGGCAGCCGGGAAAAAGTGCCGTCTTCGTTTTCTCTCTCGTTTTCTTTCTCGCGCTTACAACGAGAAAGCTCTAAGGTCAGACGGCCGCCAGTCTGTATACTATCCACCAGTATGGTCGATGGCACAATGGTGGCTGTGTTCAATTAAAGAATATTGTTTTCTCGTTTTCGGTTTTTTTATGAATATTTTTTATCAACCTGCTTGTTGTGCTTTTGGTTTTTCTTTTTCTTTTCTTCTCCTTATTACCGAGTCATTCTGAGGACCCGTCGACCACCCCGAAAAAATGGCATGCATTCGCCTCTCCGAGAAGACTACAGACGACTCGGCTTATAGGGACGTCGCTTGCAGTCACACTGTGTTTATAGTAACACTGAAACGGCTTGACGGATTTGACACAGGAGCATTGCACCACGACGTGCCGAGCCATTTCGCCGTAAAATGAGTATGCTGGCTTTTTTTTTCATACTAAACTGCGCTAGTTTTTGAGACTTTTACGCTAGTTGTGTACAGGAGATCAACTTTTTGGCGATGCGGCTTCCTGTAAGAACGACAATGTGCAGGGTGTGCGTAGGAAAACGTTGCCCCGTTTCTGCGTACAGCGTGACGAATAAACACTTCGCACAAATCTGAAGCTACGCCTCAAGGTCGCTAGCCGTGCGATCATGGTATATGTATATGAGGACAGGTTTATGCCTATGTATGAGAAGAGCGAACTTCGAAAAAGAAATATTTCAATACCGTCGTATGTCCATGCTATGTCCAAGAGACGAGCAGTGTCTGCTTGTCTGCTAGAAAATGCGCATGTTCCCTTGAACTTAGTAAAACAAATTCGGTTACAACTTTCGACCAAAGCTAACGTTGTGCCTTGCAACTTTCGCATCTTGCGGGTCGTAACCTTGAGGCGGAGATCCAGCCATCTGCGACATCGGTGCTCTTTGGGAAGTGCCTAAAGCGGCCAAAGCAATGCCCAATGCTTTCGCATGCCTACGATTCCGGCCACTTATAATGCCACTCCAGCCACCCTGCATGTTCAGACGTGACTATAAGCGGAGCGTACCTTATTGTACTCGACGTCGAAACGGAAACCGAACGAGAATGGGGCTCGGCGTAATCGACGAGGCGCGCGGGAGGGCATGCCTGGTATGTCCTGAAGATGGCTCTTCCCCTGTTTATTGACACACGAGGAGGTTAGGGGGCGCGACGGAGAGAAGGGGACCGATTTGTGCCTCGAAATTGAGATCCTTTTGTTGTCGGCGCTGGGAACGAAACAATTTCCCCTTCCTTCTGGACGCTTCGCATACGCACGTGGGATGAGCTGGCAGGTCTCCCGGTCTGCCAGACATGGAGCTGCGGTAGACCTGCGCTGCTGTCCGTGTGTGTGTGTGGTGTGCGTGTGCGTACCGGGCTGCGTTCCGCTTGGTCGGACCAACGATGAGGTTTTTTTCCATCTGTCTCACCGTGGCTGGCATCGTTTCGTTTCTGACTTTTCCCAGACGCTCGAAGAGGAGGCTTGTCCCTGATTGATATCGATGATGAAATGAAAGCTCTCTAGAACTCGGTGAGAATGTGTATACTGTCGTTGTTGACGAAGAATGGGAACTGGCGTTGGGAGTTTTCCCGCGTAAAACCTGATTCTCGGAAGAAGAAGAAAAAATATTGATCGGGTAGACGCTGTGATAAGGCGTTCGCGGGTCAATTGAACAACAAACGTCTTGATTTTATGAAATATAAATCGGTTTTGTCGCTTTCAGATCTCGTGTAGACGTTCCGCACAAAATAGTGTCGCCAGTGACAACGGCGAGTTCTGGAGAGGAAGCAGTAGCCATGATGACACAGTGTGCTGGTATTCTTCCGCCACGCAGGTCGTACTGGTCCAGGGGCACTTCGCGTCCTACCTGCCGCTGTGCAGTCGCAACGAGCCCGTGTTCCTGGCCACGTGTACACCTGTCGCCATGCCCGAGACCCGAGAGTGCGTCGTCCAGGGATCTACGTCAGTCTTCACCTCCATCCACTCTATGGACATGAAGTTCCTACACCTTGACCGCAAGTGAGTAGCAGCACTTATTTTTTTATTTAGCAGGTTGGTATTGGTTTGATGCAGGCATATGCAGCGGTTCCAACTTTTACTTTAAACGAGGGCGAACCAATCCCGTGATACTGGAAGCATATTTCTACGATGAAGCGACAATGAGCTCAGGATTGAGCTCCAGTATGCCCGCTGAACTAAGTAAACATGAGGTCCGGGACATGAACGCCCTGGTACTATGGAGGAATCTTTGAACCAAGCACCGGACCTTAAACTCTGGACTATGGTGTGGGTCAAATACCAGGCCTTGGTCCAGAGTATACTGTGGACCTAGATTATGGTCTGGACCATGCTTCTAAAAGTTCCTCCTGGTCCCTCTGTCCTTGCCGTCTCCAGCTCTCTCTACTGACATATTATAGAGCTTATCGCTACACGCCATCAACACGTGCGCGTAGATGAAGTTAAGCATTTTGCTTCTCATAAGATAGTTGTTATCTGTTAAGATGACCGACTTTCCGAAAACAATACTCGCTCACTCGGCCAATCATGCATGCTTCACGACGAAAAGCCGCGGATATGGCAACAGAACGTTCACAAATGCTGAATAGCATGAAGCGGTGCCTTTCGTGTTTTTATTAATATTTATTTTAAGGTTTTTTTAGGCTATCTTCGCTAATATTAGGTACTAGTACAGATGTTATTCGGTCCATCGTCCGGGTTGTTTAATATAAGAGCTGTTATTATTTCGTGGTGCTGAAATCCTGCAACCGCTGAGGATATATAGCATAACACTTGCTGGTGAAACATAAAGCGCGTCGACGACATCCTATAGTTTCACTCTCAATCCTAGATCATTTCCAATATTCGCCTTTTAGGCGCTTGCTATCTTTGTTCTACTAGGCTGTAACGCGTTCTGCAGCATGCACAGTAGCTCTTTCTTTCCCGGAAGATCACGTAGCGGATGTATCTTACTCCAGTGACTCTATATTTTCTTGCCTGTGTGCTAAGCGCTGAAAAGGTCTACACTCATCGCCAGCCTCTGAGTGGCTACGAGGCTGGACGCCGAACATCACACAGCCAGACGAAACAGTCAGCGTCGAAACGCCCTTTGAATTAGTTCTCGAAACGGGTCTCCTAAATCACCACACATCCGCAACATCCTTCAAGAATGTATGCTCATGGGTGGTCCTCCCGATACAAACCTCCCCTTCAACAACTAAACTAAAAAGAAACGCACGGAATCGATGGACGCAATCGGCCGCGTGAATGCGTAATGAGCGATTCGGCGCCGCTGATTCGCGCGCCGGTCAAATTGGTCCTCGCATATCTCGCACGCGCCCCGTTCTTCCCCACAGATGCGTTCTGCATGCCCAAAAGAGGCCCTTCCCCCGCTATTCTGGGCCGCGGCGCAGAGAGCGGCCAGGCGTCTCTGCTGGCAGCGACCCTTTGTTCTCGTTATAGGAAACCGTTTCATTTGGAAGTTTGCAGCAGCAGCAGCAGCATCGGTTGGCCTATATATCTTCGCCACAAGCAGGACTTCAATACCACCGTCACGTTCGGAGGAGGGCTCCCCTGCAGCAGGAAGTCCCGTGAGCGGGAGAAGGGTCTCACGAGGGACGTGCATGTGTATACCGTGTTCGGGTGGCGCGGGGGGAATAGGAGGGCCACAGCACGATCTGCTGACCGACTGGACCGGCCCTCGGGCCATCGTCCAATTAAGGCGGGAAGGGGCGAAGCTCCATACGGACGTGGATGTGTTTGGCGGTAAAGAGCCTGCAATCGGCCATCATGGCGTCGTGGAAGCGTTTCTGTGGCTCTTATTGCGGACTCTGCGTGTATACGTACGTGCTTGGACACTCGTGAAGAACTGCTATAGATAGACCATGGGTGAAATTTGAGAGGAAGTGCGCTTTAGGGCCAGGCATGTATGTGCCTGGTGTGAGCTGAAGTTAGTGGGTCCTGCAGCTAATGACGGCGGTGTTCTGGGGAAAGGCTCAACTGCGTGATGCAGTTAAAGACCCCGGGCTAGCAGTGGTAGACTGCACTGGCTAATTTTCTCACCCACGGCGAAGACACCCAACGCCCATTGGGGCTGACTAATTTCCCGATGTCTAAACGTGCACAGAACATAATTATTACTGCTGTAATGTTTAGAACGTTATAAGCTGCTTTTTTTAGCACATCTGCGAAGCTCCGCCTCTTAAAACTACGGAAAAGTTGCATCTTTCGTGAGTTCGCTCGCCTTTTCTATAGTTCAGCATACACAGTTAAGTTCTCAGTGAGATGTTCCATTCCAGAACAGAAAAAAACGAATTTGCACTATTCTTTTAGTGTCAGATGATCATTTAATGTCAAATGATTGTGAGCGTCCCGACCTGCTAAGACGACGAGGGTCGGGAATAAATCTATGTCGTCCGGCTTGCTCGATACAGACGGAGATAAAATCTATAAGGAACGCAAAAGAAAGCAAAAAGAAAGAACACCTCACAAATATGGCGTGTCCAAAGAAGAAAAAATGCAGCGGTGTCATAATTCAGCCGTCTAATGTCAAGGTCTATTGCGAAACAATATCATAAAGGCACCATGAAGCAACTCTGTGGTAATATCGCTGCGAGGTAATTCTTCGGTTTGACAAAAAGGACTGTGGCAATGCCGTCAAGCACGCTCCCTCACAGCCTTGTGGAAACATATATGTGCCGATGAGAAAGTCGAACACTGGTGAGTCATATCCGAGCGTAGCTAGCTTTTTTATTCATAATATAATTATTTTCCGCTACCATAACGTATGTAGTGGTAGTGCACGTATGGAACTACACAGATATTACTTAGGCACAACCCATAACACCTGAAGCTCCCGTATCGTTTGTAAGTGAAACGAGTAGTGTTTTAGCCCTTTGTTTTCTTTTTGTGATTTCATCGTGATTTGAAAGACAAGCTGTTCCGGCACTCTTGCGATGGACCAATTTTACAGTAGTAACTGACAACCTAAGAAAACTCAGCGCATGGCGTATTCTGTCCATGCTACATGCTTCGAAATTGCTTTGCGAACGTTTTTATTCGCGAATGTCGCAGCGTCATTGGCAATGGAGCCATCATATAAGAGGCACGCAAGATTCTACACGCCCTGCTTTTCTAAAGTTGTCGGTCAATGCACGCCAACGAAGGGCAAGCACTGATTGGAAACATTCGGAATACACACAGCTAGGTTTTTATTTTTTCGCTAGTGGGCGTCATTATTTAGCGGTCAGAGAACTTTGTTGGCGAACAAACACTACTTCTCAAGATTCCTCGGGTATCTGCATCGAGGAACCTCGGTTGTCGTGCAGCCACGTTTCAAAAGCTAGGTCTAGCCCACCGTGCATGCAAGATGCTTTGTTTGGGCGCCAGTTCGGCAACCGTGGGCACGCCGTAGCAATGCTCGCCTGTCAGATGATCTAATTCTGCACACGCCAGCAGCATGGATGGCGATCGCCCAGAGGCTGTGCCTGCAAACGTCATTAGGAAGTAGTATTCAGAAATCCTCATCAGCAGGAAATGTGGGTAAAACGACGTATCGTCTGTTGGGAACAGTTCTGATGGCGCAAAAAGGAATCCGGCAAAAGCTCGCCGTCAGCACGCTCTTGACCACGGAGCACACAGCTATGGCCGCCAACGTCTGGCAACCCCTATGATCTTCGCTTGGCGTCTTTGTATCTGATACACGAATACTCGACTCTGCAGCTCAGCGCGGCTACGCGTGGTTCAACTAAAGAGTCGTCGACTCACTTAAGAAGAAAAGAAAAAAAGGCGGCAGGATCCTCCCACCGCGGAGGAAAACGAAACTAAAGAGGGCCACGCTTGACCGCGATCTGGCCACTCTCTGGGATGAGAGGCTCTGTAGAAGAAGGCCGATGGACATTGACAAACGAGCCATCCATGTTGTCTACAGAGACGCGCACAAGAGGAAGCCATGGATTGGAACACATGGCGAGCTGGCGTTTTACGGCTTGGCTCTAATCAAGAACAGACTCGGAAGAAAAAAACGGGGGCGAGGAGATGGCGAACCTAATGGGCAGCCTGGACTGCAGCGTGGCGCTTATACTCTCGCCTCCGGCACGTCCCGAGCTGCTAGCTTCGTTTAGCGTCATTCCCTTTAGTGCGTGTAACGTCTAGGCTACGTGGCATTTTCGCTTCGCGTGAAATCTTCTATGAGCCGTTTTCGAGCCTCGTTTCTGCAAGATAAATTGGGCCGAAGCGCTTTCTCGTCACTGTTTCGTAACCTAAACCAACAAGTCGTATCCGTGCATCCTCAGTTTTCCTTGCCTAATATGTGTTAGAATGATTTTTTGGTGAAATTATAGCCTCCCAGATGAAGTCATGAAGCGTTTCAATCTTAGCCCCTGAAAGGAGGCCTGAGATGTCAGCCGTCTGGACCCGGTCGTGCCTCGTACACCTGTCACGTGACTTAGCTAGTGTAAGATCCAGGCGGATGGAAGTTGCGTGGTGCCTTAGCGTTGTGAATAGGGGTAAGAGCTCGCATATTTGACTAGCAGTCGGAAAAGAAAAAGAAAAAAAAGTGCACGATATGTAGTTTTGATTTCGACGCCGAAACTTTAAAACACGAGTTGGAAACTGCTCTTTGTGGTAAGCTCTTGGTAAAATTAGGATGACGCAAGGTCACGTCGGGATTAGCGAGCAACTCAAAATTTGCGGAAACAAGCATGCGAACGAGAACAAACACATGTTTGTTGTAATATGTATAAGAACAGTATCTCTATTAGGCGAACGTGTCTCTGTATATAAGCGCGCAAACCAAACTCTCGGACGCTCTTTTTTTTGTTATACGAAACGTCTCGTCACGTTTTGAACCCAGACAGACACACACTAATACGTGTTTTGCGCGTGTCTCTGCGTAAGTGCGCGTTCTAATGTAACGACGCACTCAGATATCTCGTCACGTTTTGAACCCAAACAAACACACACTTATACTTTTTTTTTCGCGTGTCTGTGCGTAAGCGCGCGTTCTAATATAACGACGCACCGAAACAAGACACACGGGATGGTTACGGCACGCGGCATTTTTACCACCGCGCGCTCGCCGGTTGTTCGAAACGGGTCAGGCCGCTCGCCAAGTTCTTTCCAACTTATTTTTGGCGCGCGATGGCCGCACTCCGAAAGTGTGCGCGAAGGCGCGAGAACGGAATCTATCGACCCGTAATCGCGGTACGTACAACGAACGCGCGGTGAATTTTCGACGAGCTTCGATCGATGTGGTTGGCACTTTCTTGAGAGGTCGAACGGTTCGACGGCGATGTTTCATTTTTAGGGGCGAAGCTCCTTAAGGCGTGGGTCTGTCCCTCCTAGTTGTGGGTATGTAGCCACTTCGAGGTTTAGTTTATGAATGGCTCAAGAGATGGCGTGTTCCGGAATTAACTTTATGTAGAGATGACAGATGGCGCTCGCTCTTGGCGCTGCTCGTAGTTTAGCTGGATGGAGGCAGTAGACAAGGCTGCGGAGCGGAGAGCGCGCAAGGCGGCGGCAGCGCGCGCTCGCAGACAGAATCCAGCCGTGCGAGAGCGAGAGGCCGAAGCATGTCGTCAGGCTGCGCGTCGACGCCGCCAAGATCCGGCCGTGCGAGAGCGGGAAGCCGAATCGCGTCGTCAGTCTGCTCGGCGACGCCGCCAAGATCCGGCCGTACGAGAGTGGGAAGCCGAAGCGGCACGGCAGCGTCGCCAAGATCCGGCCGTACGAGAGCGGGAAGCCGAAGCGGCACGGCAGCGGCGCCAAGAGGATCTGCAGAACGTCAGGGAACGGGAAGCGGCAAGAAAGCGCGCGTATCGGCAGGCAGACCCCGATGCAGCGAGAGCTCGTGAGGCGTCTGCAAAACGCATCAGGCGAGCTCAGCCCGAAGGTGCCGACGCGCGGTTTAAGCGAGACTTTCTAGACGTTTCGTTCGGCCATAGCTGTGGTGTGTGTGATAGATTGTGGTTCTCAAACAGTCTAGTCACAATATCTTCCATAAAGAACGACCAGGCTCGCGCCAATGCCATCGCCGTGCTGCAGCGCGAGTTCCTGCCAGCAGCGGTGAGTACAAGATTTGCTATAGCTGCAAGGATTCGCTAGTGGCGGGAAAGGTGCCTCCAATGAGCGTATCTTACGGCTACACGTACCCACCCAAACCGGATCACTTACCTCCTCTGAACCTTGTGGAAGAACGACTGATCGCTCCTCGTTTGCCGTTCATGAGCATAAGGCGGTTGACGCACGGTAATGGACAGTATGGCATCAAGGGGCAAGTGGTTAACGTTCCGATAAACGTCCCCACCACGGTGCAAACGGAAGAATCGCTGGTTTACCGACGATTCACTCCGGAGCTTCGCCCACTCATCATCATTCACCACGTGGATATGCTGTGACTTTTTTTTCCCCGAGCCAGCGACGAGCCAAGAAACCCTTCCTCGTTTTCGTGATCAACGCGGTCGGAATCACTGACAGCTTAAGAAATACGGGGCGGGGCGTAGAGGGTCCGCAGCGCCCCCTCGCTTTCTTAAGTTGTCGATGAAACATAGGCATCGAATTCGACGAGCCGGTCGCGTTCGTGTACCTGGACACGATTTGAAAAGCGATGCCGTGTCCCGCCTTTAAGGTTGGACCGCAGGCAGCGCTACGAGCCATCTCCCAGCAAATCCCGGCGCTGAGATCGCAACCACGTGACCGTCCGGCTGGGCGGAGCGGGAGGTCAGGTGGTCATGCGCTCGCTGTACCGGATTGGCTGGGAGATGGTTTTGTAGCGTCGCCTTCGATCCGTCTTAGGGGTGGCACGGAGTGCAGGAGACGATGCTAGGTAATTACACAAATTGGCCTCTAGTGCGGGCACCGCCATTCTTTCGGGGGAGGAGAAGGAAATCATCGAAAGAGTGAGAGAGAAAGAAATAAGAAGAAAAAAGACGATAGGACCGAAACGATAACGCTTTCGCAGTCTCGCCGAAAAAACAACAACAAAACAAAAGAACAAAAACACACGAAGCCTAAAACAGGACAAACGAACGCAACAGAATGAAAAGTGGCGGAGCGAATGAGCAGCCAATCTAAATGCAGGGTTACCCGGATGTGCGGGTTCGTTCGTTGCTTGCTTGCTTGCTTGCTTGCTGTGGCGGCTGCTGCCGAACAACACGCGGCGTGTTTGCTAAAGTATGCTAAAAGCGCGTGCGCCCTCTGTCCGAAGGAGTTCGTCCCTCGCGGTCCGCCGACCGGCGGAGCTGTGACTAACGCAATTAAAGCGCCGCCGCCGTAAAACCCCGGCGCTTGAAACGTTGCCAAACGCCGCGAGAGGAATTTTTGCGCTTTCGAGATGCCTTTGGATGCCTGGGTTTACCTCAGTCCGCTATGTTGTTGTGCACGGAGCTTGCGCAGCTAGGGGTTCCTGACGTCATTTTTTTTTTTGCCACTTTTTATTTTCTATTCCGCCAGCCGTGGTGTTCCGGTATGTTTGTTGCTCGGTTGGTACGTTATGTTACAGTGGGGGGGAAGAGTCGAGATTTATGCGATGACGGAAACGTATCTTTTGCAACGCAACACGCGTATGCATTGCCGCAAAACCCGGAACCATGGCGGACCTTGGCGTCGGCGCTGGGATTTACCTAAAACATAAAATAAAAAGCGAAACGAGAATTATCTCCAACGCCACTGCGTCGTCCGTGTTGTTACACGTCAACGGATACGGCAGCTATACATTACCGGTATATCAATCCTCGGAGTGGTTGAACGATTTAACGCGCCCCCCCCTCTTTCTTTTATATTCTGTAACATCTATAAGCGTTGACAGGATTTCGATTTCACGGGTGAAGGGCGGTCTAAGCCAAAGTGGGATGCGGGTGCTAGGGCCAGAACGCGGATATTTGTTTTATAATTTTCGGGGCATGTTGAGACTCGAAAATGCAGGCGGTTGTGTTTAAATGCAACCAAAAAACTGCGCAAAAAAAAAAAGTATGTTTTTTGTTGGTTTTATGTTTATGAAAAACGAAGACGATCACGTAGCGTCTTCAAGCGAACCATTTGGACATCTCTCGATGACGTTACACTCTTCGTGGCGCCGGTGCATCTACTTGTAGAGCCAATCGCAGTGATCTATACGGGGCATGACGTGAGCGTGAAAACCTCGTGCTCGGTGTCGCATCCCAGCCTTCCCTTTTACGTACGCACTCCGAAAAGTTGACAAGGCGGTGGAAGCTACGTGCTGGTCGGACCAGTATAGACCCTCGGTCTTGCGCACCACGTGATCACACGTCCTGTGTGTCACGCTTCGTGGAACGCCATCACATGAGCAATTGGTCCCGAGCTCGACGTCAGGCGTCCTTCGACGCGTTGATTGGACACGAAGACCAGCCGAATGCCAGAACAGCGCTCGAGTCCAATCTGTGCGTGCGCTTGATCAAGCTGTGATCACGTCCGAATGCTAGTGCGCGGGCTTTACATGTTCTAGATGCTGTTGGCCCGTGTGCCCGGTGTTGGAGTGGTACCAGTTAGGTTCTAGAGGCATCAAACTTTAGAAAGCCTCGCGGTCCCGCGGCGGACCCACCGTGTGGAACCACTTGCAGCCCGGGCGAAGAGCCAACCTCAGGGACGCTTGAGATTTGACCTTGCTTCCTGGATTCTAGGTCGAGGTGACGCCGAGAACGTCATCCCCAGACGTCCAGGCACCGCTTATGAGCACGCACAAACGCACACACGAGTTAATCGTTTTGTTTACTCCAAAACGACACGAACGCCCGGAGGATACGGTCCACCTCCTTAATCGGGACGGAAAGGACCTTGGATGCCGATAACCGGGCAGTTCTCGTTCACGGCTTATCTCCCTCTTGCGGCTTAGCAGGGATCACCGTGGCCGTTGTTTCCTGCTTGGCGCCTCGAGGAGATCGCCTTGCCTTTTCCGCACCTTACTTGAGCCGGCATCGCCGACAGCTTGTCTGGCTCTTTTGTCGACGGTACGGATGTTCACCCTGGCAGCGTCGCAGATAATCCTCGCTCGAGGTTGTCAAAGAAAGGGGTGGCCTCGGGAATGTTGGAGAAGGGGTGGCGTTCCGCGTCCAGGTGCTTCCACGAAGGTCGTTCGTTACAGCTCCTCCACGCAAAGGCAGATCTCGGAAGGGGAGGAGTATCAGCTGCTTTCCTGGAGAGATCAGCTTCGAGATCGTCGTGAGCAGCCAACACAACAACAGAAACACGAACCGCTACAACCAAATCCAGCGAGCGACAACACCCTCTCCCCAACCGCCAGGCCTTTTTCTGCGGCAATAAACCTATCACTTTTTATGTCATTGACACCACCAAGAAAAGCCCGCCATAGGGCAACATTGCACAAAGCGAAATTGCTGACACGTGTGAAGATTACAAAAAGTAAAAGAAAATTCAATGCAACTCTTAAATTTTGACCCAACTTGTAAGGCAAAATCCAGAACCAATAATCTCAAAAGGACCTACTAAGTCCGTCTACGTTGGAGTTAGCCGCCCCTTCTTGTACTTAACCGTAAAGGTTAATTCTTGCAAAGCCAAACTCCACCGCAGAAGTCGGGCATTCTTTGTCGACATTTGAGTTAGCCAAGTCAAGGGGCAGTGGTCGGTGACGAAAACGAACGGAGCTCCGTACAGGTAACATGAGAGCTTTTGAGTTGCCCAAATTAAGCCGGCGCATTCCTTTTCCGACGCACTGTAAGCCTCCTCTCGGCTGCTGAGTTTTCGGCTGGCGTACAGCACGGGGTGCTCCTCTCCCTCATCATCCTCCTGACATAAAATAACCCCCAAGCCGCGATTGCTCGCATCGCACTGCACTATAAACGAGCGACTATAATCCGGAGCCCGAAGTATGGGGGAACAGCAGAGGGAATTTTTCAACCCCTGGAAGGCCTGTTCTTTTTTGTCGTCCCACTGAATCTTATCGGGTTCGGTCTTCCGCAGCGCATCTGTTAGGGGGCTAGCCTTTTCTGAGTACTGAGGGATATAGCGTTGGTAATACCCCGTCAGCCCCAAGAAAGCCCTTATGCCAGTTTTTTTCTCCGGTCGCGGGAAGTCTCTAACGGCCTCGACTTTGAGTTCGTCGGGTCTTCTCAGCCCCTGACCCACGATATGGCCGAGGTACCTAACCTCACCTCTCGCCAGCTGACACTTACTTGGTTTCGCAGTTAGACCCGCGCTCCTCAACCTTTCAAATACGTCAGCAAGGTGGTTGATGTGATCTGCCCAAGTTGGTGAAAAAATGGCGATGTCGTCCAGATACGGAAGCGCGTAGCTTTCAGCCCCACGCAAAATTCTGTCCATCATTCGCGAGAAACAGAATGGAGCGTTTTTTAGGCCGAAGCTCAAAACTAACGGGCGGAATGTGCCCGCGGGGGTTACGAAGGCTGCGTAATGGCTGGCTCTTTCTGTCATCGGGACCTGCCAGTATCCGCGCACTAGGTCTAACGTCGAGACATATCTAGCCCCACTAACCGTCTCAACTCTTTCCTCTACGTTGGGAATCGGGTAAGCCTGGTCTCTGGTGATTGTATTGAGCTTGCGATAATCAATGCATGGTCGGGGGTCCCTTCCCGCCGCCTCTACGATGATCATAGGAGAAGAGTATTCACTCTCACACGGAACGATTACTCCTAAGTGCAGCATGCGCTCCACCTCGTCTTTTAATATAGCCTGTTGCCTTGGTGACATGCGATAGGGACGGGATCGTACCGCGACGTTTGATGTTAGCTCAATGTCGTGCGTGGCAAGGGAGGTTCGTCCGGGTGACATTGAGAACAAGTTCTCGTACTTTTCCAGAAGAGCTCTCAATTCAGCCCGCTGTGATACCGAAAGATCCTCCGAACGAACCGCCTGAGCCATGACTTCATCTACTCCAACCGGCGCTCCAGCCTCCCAGAGTAGCGGAACATCAGTCTGTACTTCCTCTGGGGCGTTTAGTGTTAAGTTCACCACTTCCGTTTCGCTCACGTAACGTTTCATCAGATTGCAGTGATAGATTCGTATTTCCTTTCTCTTGCCTCTGGTTTCGATGGCATAGTTAGTGTCCGACAGCTTTTGAGTGACTTTGAAAGGTCCCTCCCACTGCACCTGTAGCTTATTTTGGCGTGAGGGACGAAGCAAGAGGACTTGATCGCCCACACGGTACTCCCGGACACGGGCGTTTCGGTCGTAATACCGTTTCGCTCTGATCTGGGCCTCGCGCATATTAACCTCCGCCATCTCTCCCGTGCTTCGGAATCGCTCTAGCAGATCAAGAATGTACTCCACCACGCTCGGATCGGATCCCTTGGTCTCCCAAGTTTCGCGGAGCAGCCGCAGTGGAGTCCGCAAACACCGACCATACACTAGTTCGGCCGGGCTGAAGCCGGTTGCCTCGTGAGTCACGGAGCGCAGCGCGAACAACATTGCCGGCAGGCAGGCGTCCCATTCGTTCCCACTCTCATAGGTTAGCGCCCTCAGGACCCGTTTCATAACTGAGTGACACCTCTCAACACTGTTTGACTGCGGGTGATACACCGAACTATGTATAACCTTTATACCGCACTTCTCGAGGAAGCCTGTAGTCAAAGCGCTTGTGAAAACGCTCCCTTGGTCGCTCTGGACCTCTTGGGGAAGCCTACCCTGGCGAAGATTGACAAAAGTGCGTTCACCACCTCCACCGAACTCTGTTCCTTCATCGGGACCGCCTCCGGGAACTTGGTAGCCGCGCACATGACCGTTAGAGCATAGCGGTACCCAGCCTTAGTTGCCGGAAGAGGACCCACCACATCAATGACCACTCGCCTGAATGGCTCCGAGATTATGGGCACGAGTCTCAGGGGCGCTTTGCATTTTTCATTGGGTTTGCCCACCCTCTGACAGACATCGCATGCCCGCACCTGAGACTCGGCATCTCGGAAGCATCCCGGCCAGTAGAATTCCGTGAGGAGCCGATCTTTCGTCTTTTTGTTGCCCAAGTGACCGGACCACCCCGCTCCATGGCACAGACGCAACACATCCGCTCGATACTTCTCCGGCACTACCAGCTGATCAAACGTGCGACCCGACCGATCTCGGTAGTGTCGGTACAGCACCCCATCTCGGACAGGAAATGTAACGTTTTTCCTGGCCACGCCCTCCTTGGAGGTTTCCCAAATCTTATCTAGACTAGGATCAGCCCTTTGCTCCTTGATGAGAACTTCCTTCGTTACTGACACGAGTTTCTCAAAGTTTCCCGACGTCGGGGGCAATATTAACTCGTCCCTTTCTGTTAGTTGTTCCTGGCGAGTTTCTTTTTCGACCGCGACGTTTTCCTCACTCCCCCGGTCTTTCTCTGCTTCCCCGGAACTGGATTGCTCCGATACCCCCGTCGGCGGATCCTTCGGTTTCCCTGGGCTAGCCTTGTCATAACTGAGCCGCGTGGAAATCTCGCGAGCTTTAGCCCTCGTGAGCGCTTGAACGAGTCCCTCCCCGAGGCTCTTGCCCTGTTCTTTCAGAATCCTGTCAGTTCGGTTCGAAAATAAATAGGGGTACTGTGGCGGCAGTTTGTCTGAAACAGCCGCCTCAGTACGCACCTCTCCGAATGGTCCCGAAATCAGAACATCGGCCACAGGGAGACACACGCTCCCCTCGTCCAGCACCGACTTGATCCAGCTACACTTCCCGTTGTAATGGGTCTCGGTAACGTACGACGGGTGAATTAGGTCAATGGTAGCCCCACTGTCGCGCAACACGCGGCACGACTTTCCGTTCACTGTCATGTCGAAAAGATACGGACCCAGGAGCTCGTCATTCTCCTCGCACTTACTCGCGAAGGCGAAAACCACCTTCGGTTTTTGACATCCCGCGGCAATGTGCCCAGTTTCGTGGCAATTGAAGCACCTTATCGGCCTCCTAGCCTCAAAGGGTTTCTTCTTTTGCCGACTGTCTGGCCCGTTGCCGCGGGAGGTCGTGGAGATACTCTCCTCCTTGTCTTCCTCCTTTCGCGACTCTGGTCTTTTCCAGCCCCCTTTTCTCCGCTCATCCCCGCTTTCCTTCTCAAAGGCTCTCCTCATTCCCTCTTTTCCGCCTCGACGGGAACTGTACTCATCCGCAAGGTCTGCGGCTCGATAAACAGAGTCTACTCCTGACTTATCTTGAATCCAGGTTCGCATGCTTTCAGGGAGAGTCTTATAGAACTGTTCGAGCGCGACCGTCTCCAGTATTTTCTCCTTGTCGTCATACGACTCGGCGACCTTCATCCACTCGACAAGGTACGACCGAAGTTCGTATGCGAACTCCGCATAACTGGCTTCCGACTTTTTGGTCACGCCCCTGAACTTCTGTCTGAACGCTTCTGCCGACAACCGGTACTTCTTGAGCAGGCAGCTCTTCACGCGATCATAGTCGTCCGAGTCGTCCGCGGATAACCTCGCGATTACCCCGGCTGCCTCGCATGGCAGAACACTCAGCAACCTTCTGGCCCAAGAGTCCCGATTGAAACGGGCCCTCTCGCAAGCTCTCTCAAAGTTTACCAGGTAGAGGCCCATATCTTGTCCCACCTTGAAAGCCTGAATAAGCTTCGTCATGTCATAGAGACTTCGGGTGCCTTCTACCTCCGTTTCCCGTCCTCCGCTCGTTTTCCTTAGCTCGACCTCGAGACGAAGTTTTTCTAATTCTAACTCCTTAAATTTTGCTTCGTCTCCTTTTTTTGTTTTGATTTTTTCCCACATCTCTTCGATTTCCTCGTTGTCAAGATTTTCGTCCTGGATAGCCTTAACAAGCTCCGTTTTTTTCATTGATGTGTTAGCGTCTACCCCGAGCTCCTCACACAAGTCGAGCAACTGACACTTTAGCAAACGCTGCAGATCCATGTCTGTGACCTATCTGGGTGGCAAAACTCTGCACTACCGACAAACAACAACTTTAAAAAAAATGCCTTTTCGGTAGTTCCTTACGCCCCTGCAAAATACACCTCGATTTTACAGGCCTGGCGACAGAGAAAAGATGCCGTCACTCACCAGACTCGGCTCACGGCCCATGAGATCCGTTGTTGCTGCCGCTCAATGGTCGTAGCTGTCGATCCCACCGTCCGCCATCCAGTTGTAAAGACTCGGGGCTTGTCCAAGTAGTCGATCTCCGCTGGAGCCATGCGTCGCCCAGGACATCGGGCAGAGTTGGTAGCGAGCCAGGGTGTCTCGTCTCAAACTGTTTATTTACATACTATGTACAGTCTGCCGTTCGGCATGAGAACAACATGAGAACACACAGAGAGCGCGTAAAACCGCTCTTTTTATAAGGTCCCCTTTCCCTACGTCCCTAGGCCAGGACGTCGTTCCCCAAAATCAGGCTCCGCCCACTAGCACGCACATACACACACAGAGGATAATTGCTCCGCCGGTTCCTCAAGGCTTGTAGTGGCAGCCGTCTCCTCAGGGACGCTTGAGATTTGACCTTGCTTCCTGGATTCTAGGTCGAGGTGACGCCGAGAACGTCATCCCCAGACGTCCAGGCACCGCTTATGAGCACGCACAAACGCACACACGAGTTAATCGTTTTGTTTACTCCAAAACGACACGAACGCCCGGAGGATACGGTCCCCCTCCTTAATCGGGACGGAAAGGACCTTGGATGCCGATAACCGGGCAGTTCTCGTTCACGGCTTATCTCCCTCTTGCGGCTTAGCAGGGATCACCGTGGCCGTTGTTTCCTGCTTGGCGCCTCGAGGAGATCGCCTTGCCTTTTCCGCACCTTACTTGAGCCGGCATCGCCGACAGCTTGTCTGGCTCTTTTGTCGACGGTACGGATGTTCACCCTGGCAGCGTCGCAGATAATCCTCGCTCGAGGTTGTCAAAGAAAGGGGTGGCCTCGGGAATGTTGGAGAAGGGGTGGCGTTCCGCGTCCAGGTGCTTCCACGAAGGTCGTTCGTTACAGAATACCGCGTTGCAGCTTAAGTAGCCCTTTCCGGCAAGCCAGAGTAGTACCACCTGCAGCCAAAGTTGCATCCCTTGCAGTCCACGTGGAAACCCTTGCAATCGAGGTGGTACCACTGGCAATTAAAGTGGTACAACTTGAAGTACCACCTCATATTTTCGCATTTAGGTTTGGAAGCACTGCATATCTTGAAATCGGTAATTTACGGCTCGATAGCTTTGTTCTTCAAATCATAACTTTATTTCGCGAATAGACAAGAACGAAACGCAGCGGCAGTAGCGCCTGGGCCTTCGCGTTAAGCCAATCTCGCCCCATTACCACCTTCAATTTCGCACCGGAGGTGAGGACAGAACCCGCAACGTTAATTCCCCCACTAATCGCTTCGTGGGCCGAATCAATGAAGCGGGCCACACCTGTACCATCTAACGACGTGGGATCGCGGGTGCGCCCGCAGAACCATTTACATGTACCCGCGGCCGTAATATGGATGCCACGCCTTGTTGACTATTAGGGCGTGCATATAGAGCTGCACCGTCTCCCGCGCATATAAAAACCAGTGCGGCACTGGAGCGACCCCCGAAACCGATAATTAAAATGGGTCCGAACAGGGTCGTTACGCCTAATGTATACGGAACGGGGGGACAGCGATGAGACGCCAAGTGATATCTAGGGGTGTGTCGATCGCACCCACTAAACACTTCTTTCTCCTTCCGAACGGTGCTACTGTGGGGCAGATATTTAAAGCCTTCATCCGCTTCTTGACGCATGCGCGTAATAATGATGACCCGTAATATTTTTGTTTAAATGACTCGGTAATTTTCTTCATTTTACTCCCTCGAACTCTGAGTCCGCGAACGCAGACGACGCTCGCGTCTTCATAACGTTTCTGGGATCACTGGCTAAAGCAATGGCGCGCAGAAGCACAGGATCACGTACGGCGCATTCGCTGTGAGTGATTGGTTTAGCCGGTGGTATAGTCTACAAAAACAACGAGCGCCATGACGATGCACTTTTGGGCGCTGTTTGATCGACTCCATCGCACCCTGTACACCAACACGGTGTTTACAGACACCCTGTACACCAACACGGTGTTTGTAAACACCGTGTTTACAACCGAACTTCGGGAGGAGCGAAGCGTCTGCGCATGCGCAGGACCGACAGCAGCGCCACCGCTGTGGTGTGACGTCAGTGAGTTCAGTCGATCTATAGCGCCGGCTGCGGTCAGACTTGGAGTGAAACGGAACACATATATATATATATATATATATATATATATATATATATATATATATATATATATATATATATATATATATATATATATATATAACGGTCACAATTCCTTATACACGTTAAAGTAACGACACAATGCAGTCTTAGAAACGTAACGGAAACGCGTTTCTTCCGAACCACTAGGAACTTGTAACGGGAATCTTGTTCAAGGTCTAGGAGGAACGACGAACGAGCTTTCGTTCCTGGTTTTTGGAGGAACGCGTATACAACACTGCTCGAAATGGATCCCCTGTCAGCCCATTCGTCCTCCGCAAGGCGCCTGATATATAAGACCGCTTCGCTACTTCCACGGCGGCTGCCCGTGCTCGACGGTGTAGCCCCACTGAGAGTCTCGAATCGGAACTGATTAAAAGCACGGCAATCGTCCGGGGATTATCTCCGTATCTCGGTGTATCGTTGGGCCCACCTCCCCGCGCGTGGCGCCTTCGTAGAAGCGTATACTATCGACAATCCACGAGGGGCTCAATTCTTTTAAGAAGGCAGTGCCGCAAAATCCGATTACATCTTAGAATCTCCCAGAAAAAAAAAAATCACAAAACGAAATGTTTTTATAACCGATGTGGCTCGTGGTCGACGATCGCGCTCGAGAATGTATATACAAAGCAAAGCGGTCCAAGAATTGACTGTTAATCCGTGTATGCTAAGATGCCGTCAAGATGCATCGATCTCAACTAAAGCTTCCAACAACAACAACAAAAAAGTATAAGATTGTGATCTTATAAGCGTGCGTTTGTTGGACCAGAGTGTTCGCGACTTTCGATAAAGCATCCAGCAGCGCTTGCAGCGAGTTTTCTTCGTGGATCGGGTGGCGTATCGTGTTAAGACGACAGACAGCAACGACAGTGCTTGCAGGCGTACCACATGTTTCGCTCTATAGTGTTTACAGACTGCCAAAAGCCAAGCGTGTTGGTGAACGAGCGGCACTCGCCAAAATGACTCGGATCGTCATGCTATATGCATTGCAAATATTTCTTGTGTTTCGCTGTTCTGCAAGCGTCCGTGATACACGTTAAATGTCTTGGGAGTATCAGCTAATCTAGTAAAACACGGCACATTACAGCACGGAAAAAGAAAAGAGACGAACACAGACGTCTATATTACCT
This sequence comes from Ixodes ricinus, assembly GCA_037355805.1. NCBI lineage: Eukaryota > Metazoa > Arthropoda > Arachnida > Ixodida > Ixodidae > Ixodes > Ixodes ricinus. The sequence continues at coordinate 45,339 of JAZHYW010032148.1, read as the reverse complement.
TAGTTCATGTCCAATAGACCATTTTCAAAAGTCCTGTCGAGCAACATTGGCGTTCGCCACTGCTAGGTGGCGCAAGTTACCCCCGTTACAAAGGCTATAGCCATCAACATCCATCCATAACTGATGCCGCTCAAAAACGATGAAGCTGTATTGCGACTGTGCTAACCAATTATAGACTCTGAATTCGAGTTGTTCAGATCACGCTTCATGTTATCGCAGCAGTAGAATCATTGGTTAACAACGGCCTTTGACCCGTCGGATGTTTTCTCCCTGTCCCCAGTGGCGAGTTCCACCTGGGGTACCAAAAGTCGAGCCTGCAGAGCATCTCCTGGTACGAACTGGTTCACTGGGAACACCTCCGGGAGGCCCAGTCCAAGCACAGACTCAGTGAGTTCCTCTTGCCGTTCCCTTCTCAATCCCGGTCAACCCCGAGAATTAAGTGCTCTAAGGCCATACTGCCTGACTGTGCGAATTAACTACGTCCGTTGCACGCCTCGCCTTTACACTCTCGGTGCGGACTCCTACGTGTTTCGAGTCCTGCCACACATACAATCTGTTCCTTTTAAAGCTTAATAGATTTGTCAAAAAAAAAAGGAAGTTGTGAAAGCTACACTAATGCGGTTTGTGCAGATGACTTCTGCAGCCGGGGAAATATAAGGTAGTGTGCTAATCGTCGCGATAAGTCAAATAATGAACTAAAACTTGTTGATTAACTTTGTAATTAGTGAAGAGACACATGGTTTCAATTAGGAACTTGCTCAGCGTCACTAAATCAATAATTTTTAGAAAGACATTGAGCGCTTGGAAAGCGCGAGTACGCTAAAGTTACCACTCGTGGAACAGGCACAATGCATGGCGCTATATACTTTGTCTCACCTTAGCATGGACTAACTGCGAGGGCTATGCAAGCCGGCTAGCCTTGATTGCTTTGACTGGAGCACTCGCTGCAAGAGAGCTCGTGCAGCCGCCGAGGCTACATCCAAAGCACCTAGCTCGCGCTTTTAATAATGCACGGCTAACAATAGTCCACGCTAAGGTCAGACAAAGTATAGACTTTTCCACTCCTTACAAAGATCACAATCCACACGTGCTAAATCACGGTCCAGCTAGACCTATTGCTAAATTACCCAAGCATCAAGGAGAATGCTGGGAATGTATGTACACGCACCACACGCGCTCGCCTTTCCCCTAATAAAGATTCGAAGTAAAACACCAAAATAAAGCGTTGACGAACCCGCGTGCATGCAAGATGCCATTTGTTATAGACATTTGCTTTACAAAAGTTGCAACTGCTGACGCAAGTTGCAACTGCACGTGCAGCGCGTGTAACTACACTCGCAGCATGCTCCTTGGCGCTTGGGTAATTTAGCAAAAGGTCTATTGCGGCCAGCCAGAAAGTGCGTGTGCATAACACACAAACGCAGCAATGAACGCGCCCTCATACGCTTTTATGGAAAGGCGTATAATAAGAGACGGAAAAACCGCGCGGGCGAGTTATCGCACAGCCTTGCTCCTGTTTCAAGAGCGGTAACTTTAGCGCTCCACCGTGCTCCAAGTCCTTCTATATTGACAGATTTAGTGGTTTTCGATGACCCTCAGCAAGGTTCTAATTAGTACCGTATGTTTATTTTTAATCATTAAAATGTTAATCAAGATATTTTGGTTAATCGACTGTATGACCGTATAACTCACCTGCACAAAAGCGCACTAGTGTAGCTTTCACAGCTTCTTTAAATAAATCTGCTAAGTGTAGCTTTCACCGTGGGTGAAAACACGCTTTGTTAGGGCATCCGTCTGGCAGCCGTGGGCATGCCCCCTTGCAAAGCTTTACTATCAGACAATCTACACACACCAACAGCAAGATGGCGGTGCCCAGAGGCAGTGCTTGCAAACGGGCACGAAACAACTACCCATCTCTATCTCCCTGTTTATAAGAACAAGCCTCCATAAGACTGGATGCCATGACAAAGAAGATGGAGATGGCTTTTGAAACGCAGTGAGAGGTGACATTGTTTGCGCGTCCCTTGCAGTCACGCAGTCGGAGCAGGAGCGGTCCTGCATCTTGCTGGTGCGGCTGCAGACCAGCCGGTCGGGGTGGCTCTGGGTGCACGCAGTGCTCCAAGTCAAGGACGGTTCGGACAGCTCCCAGCAGCCTGTCATCGTGTGCACCAACCAAGTGCTCAGGTGAGCGCAGACCATTGCTCGAGCATGCCTGGTCGATACCCTCCGTCTGGCTGAGAGACACGCGAAATTGAAGTACTTCCCTGGATCTGCTTTCTATACAGCGTTCGGCTGTATGCCTGGCCACACTGTTCTCAACAGCTGGTGAGAAGGGCGAGGGAAGGAATCATTTTTTTATTTGGTTTCTAGGCTAGGTGGCGCAAGCTACCACACGTTCTAAAAGGTGCAGACATTCGCATCCATTCATCCATCCATTCGAGAACAGTGTGGCCAGGTGGCGCAAGCTACCTCCAGACACTAAAAGTTTACTCGCTGCCATCCAGCCATCTATTCCTGGAGTGGGGGCAGTCTAGCAAAACTGAAGGCGGATTCTACCAATTCTGATGGAATTCTTCCGAAAAGTCAGGCAACACTGGTCCTTCCCCTTTGACCTGTCTGTAGTAGTGGCTAGCATTCAATAGATCGTCCTCACCAGCCAGTTTGACTACGCCACCGCTGACGCAATGCATCGCAGGAACTTTATTTACTCTTCTTGCGCGTGCGGCATCCTCGCTGGAGCTCTGAGCATGCGCTGCAGAGCACGATAAGGAACGAGCTGTCTCGGGCACATTCGCCTCACTTCTAAGAATTAAAGTTATGGCAGCTTCACGCATGCGCCGAACGCTTGGTGAGATCGTACTATTTGTCGTTTTATTGAAGTATGCGGGTCGAAACTTTTATACAAAGTGCAGGATGAACAGTCATTTGATACTGGAAGCGCCACGCGAAGGCGGCACACGATATTGACAAGCACTGCCGCATTTGTGCGGCCGGTGCCGGATCGTCGCCGCTCACATAGGTGCATTTCTTGGTGTGCAGGAACCACCCGCGAGATGCGTAGTTGATCCTATAGTAGAGACAAAATATATAACTGCAGCCATGTAAACGGGGTACGTAGAATAATCACGTGAAATATGTTATATGTGCCCGTTAGTGAACTGAAAGTGAAATACACGCCATCAAACGAAGGATAGCAAGGGGTGGACAGACGAATGCCGCTATTTTCAAACTAAAATGCGGAGACAATATCTTTTTTTAAGTGTATAAAGTTAACGTAGGCTATTAGTTTAACAAGGTTGCCTTTGCCACATCGTATATGAACAATTGCCATCGTTAGACGGCAATTAACTCACAATGTCTGTCCCATCAGCTCTGTCAAGAGTTCCCTAATCTTCCTCTTTTGCTTGTTTTTTTCCCGTAGCGAGCGGGAAGCGGCGGTGATGCGGGCCAACTCGTGGCTCTACCAGTACTACTCGCTCCACTCCAAGATGCACTACGGGCTCGCTTACGAGGCCACCCGGCTGCCCGCCTACTACCCTGCCACCGTGATGCCGTATCCTCCGCCCCGGGAACAGCCCCAGGCGCCCCTTCCCCACTCGCCTTACCCGCTACCGCATCACCTCAACGGAACACCCGTGCCCCAGCACCCGCATCACCCAGGAGTTCTCCAGTACGGAGGCCCACCGCACAGCGGACTACCCTACAGCAGCATTGCTGCGGGCAGCCCAACCTCGCCAGACCGCAAATGGGGCTCCGCAACGGGAAGCCTGAAGCGCTCCGTGTCCCCCTGTCCTGGCAGTCCTCCGGTCCCCAAGGCGCCCAGACCCAGCTATGGCGCCTTTGCGGAACTGGCGCCTCTCTTGCCTTCTGGATACTATGGTGGACCGGGCCAAGTCCTAGCCGCAGCGGCACCGGTGCCCGCTGCATTTCGTGCCCCTACGAAACTTCCAGATGACCGGTTGGCCGACGTGGAACAGTCGTTGACGCCGACCAACACCGAAGACGTGTCCCAGATGATCGCCAGCGGAGCGGGCTACCTGCGTCCCACCTACGTGTCCCTGGACGACCCCGAAGTGGCCAAGGCGGCGCGAAGCGTGGCTTCCTACCCTTCAGCGTTGGAACCGCCCGCTTACTACCCGCGCTACCTGGAACTCAGCCTGACCCTGGAGCTCGCCGACGGCAAGGAGCAGTACGCGGCGGCCGCGCAGAGCTCGGCAGATCTTCGCGAAGGGTTCCTGTACCACCGAGGCGCCTTCGCGCCTCCGAGACTGTCCTGCGATGACGAGCACAGGCCTGTGGAGATGGACGTGCCCATGGCCGGAGTACCGCACCATTACTGGCACCGACCAGCTTCGGGAGGCTGCAGCCTCAGCTCGGGTGCGGAAGTGGCTGCCGCTTGCCACGCTTCTCAAAGTGTCAGGAACATGGCTGAAGAGACGGCATCTGTCGAGTCCTGACCAAGTAAGTCGCACGAAAGACGTTTCAGCCTATGTAACAAATGTAAGGTATAACCGTCATTGGGACGTGTGCCGTAAATGAAGCAGATATATAGGAAGTGCGTAAATGCCGCAACCACCTTATGCCATCTTAGACCGTGCTCCACTTCCTGTTACAGGACCTCAGCTGTCTGATGTTAATGTCGCAGTTCTTTACTACAATTTTATTTATTTATTCTTAAAGAATACTTTCGCTTGGGGCGGGCAAGAGGATATGGTGTATAGCACAACGTTCCTCGCAGTTCGCGGGTCCACCGTGCACTTTTCAATCTTCAAGCAAGTCGGCCACAACATAAACAAAATATCCACCATTATTTATTTAGAAAATACAGAGGCCAGTGTCCAAAAAGTCAGCCTACAGCCTCTATACTACCGCAGACCGTCTCTTTGAAAAGCAGTATATAATAATAAACCATTTGCTTGTTCTGTTCCAGATGAAGCAGGGATCCGCGAGGCGGAGAAGTATGCAGCCTGAAGACGGCGGCGGTAGTATGGCATATTGTCAGCGGAGAACCTGGCACTTGGAGCCAGGATACCCATGTCTCCATACCCTTCCACGCCGACCATCCTCTCCTCACAATCCCCTCGAGTGAAGGCACCGTCCGCCATCGGGCCGTCTGCAAGGGCCCAGGACTGGACAACGAACCGTTTCCCGAGTGCCTTTATTTATTTGAAGAGAACGACGCCACATCTCCTTGTGCAGTGCCCCGTTCTCTTCTCCGGAACAAATCTTGCAAGACCCCGATGTGTTGTGCGTGTGCGGGAACGACGGCGGTGACGTCACCGGTGGGACAAGCGATGGCGCAACAGAAACACTGCGGGCACCAAAGAGCGGAAGACACCGGATTCATCACGGAAACCCAACAGCCCGCATAGGTGTCGTTCGGTTAATCAACTCTCGCGACCTTGATGTTCTTCCGACACAACACTGGTCAACTTTCTTCGGCAAGGGTTCACCAGGAGTCGCGATCGCGGCCAGTGCAGTTAAGGACCCAGTGATTGCAATGTGACTACCTCCGGGCGACTCTCACTTGCGTTTACTTCAATGGAAAAACTAGCCTGTAGGGTGTCGAGAGAACGTTCTAGGACAGTGGGAGTATAGCATGCCCTCGATCCCCGAGTTTGCGAGAGTTGAATAATTGAACGCAACCCGAGGCGGGATATTATTTCCGTCCGTTTTGATCGCCGTCCAAGCGGCTCCGAGAAAGGCTCCTAAAAAGCCACACAATCATTTTTTTTTAGGAATGTTCTAGCCAAGAGTTAGCTGTAAGAAGACGTAAAGCGGTTAATTGTTTCAAAACAAGCGAAGAACTGAGTGAGATGGGGACTGTTCCACCCATGTCCGATTCATACCATTTCACACCCCTTCAACCAGTTTAGGTAAACTATCGTGAAGCTATCCGTTATATTTTTTTTCAGCACTCTTGCTAGATTTACGTGCTCGTTTTGTCTGTGGTTACTGCGCTTATTCTTCGTGAGTGATTTTAAACTTGGTCATGTTCACTTTGAAGTCTCGGGCGAGGGTGGCGTACAAATTCTTTGGAATACATGTACGTCCGACGCGTTTGAAACGAGACAGTTCCAGATATAGTGTTGCCACCAAATTAAGAGATTTGTTTTTTGTGGTGAGTTTTAAAAAGCAAAAGTATTGCAAATGCAATCTGTGACGAAAAAAAAAAAAGAAGCCATAAACTAAAGCTATTTGGCCGTCTCAAAGCACGAACAGGTTGAATATAAAATCGCTTCTTGACTACAAATACAAGGAAGAAACGAAAGTAAAATATAAAAACAAAATCGTTATGGCAAGCGATTTTTCGTTCGGTTTAGTGTTTGTTCTTATACTATTTTTTTTTCATTAGCTTCAATGCACAGTGTGTAGTTTAGTTTTTACTTTCACTACAGAAAAAGCACAATTGTAGCCGCGTCCAAAAACAACCACCTACGCAGCACCAAACAATCAAAGTAAACCAGTGCCTTGTCCCCTACTGTTTGTTAGTTTGTTTAAAAAACAAAAACAAGAAAAAAAACAAAAACAAAAGTGCCTTCGTCGACGAAAAGTGACGCATCCTAGCCCAGATATGTTACTGATGCCCGGTTCGCGAAACTGAGACAGAAATGCGAAATTTGGGTTTTGTACGTGTGTTTGTGTGTACATAAGTTTCAGTATTACGTCCCCTGGGCAGTCTTTTGATACCTATCCCTGCCGACGACGTCGTGGCAAGTTAGTGTACATAAGAACGAGAAAAAAAACAACAACGAACAAACACCACCCCTCACCCTCATTACTATCATCATCGTCACCACCCCCGCCACCACCACCGCGAGTGCGCAAGGCTCGCAGCTTCATTGACCAAACAAAGAACGCCCGCACCTGTATTACATGGACAGATCTCACGGATAACGGACCCAGTGACCGAGGTTTCTTTCGGCTAATCCATCGCGTAATCCAGAGAGCGTATATTTATTTGAATCGATCCGCGGTTATTTGTGCCTCCCCGCGCTTTTCTTGCGAGTGCCTCCACCGCGATGGTCGGGCCGCTTGGTGAGCACCCCACCGGGCTTCTGGTGATCACTGCGCCTGGGCACCGCTTTGCTGTGTGTACAGATACATCTCCTATTATGTGGCAATGGATGCAATTAAAGAGAGTTATTGTTTGTCATGAAGAAGCGACTCTTGACTGGGAACGGCGCCTGTGATGTGACCAGATGGTCGACTGCAGCAGAGCCACCGGGTTACGATAGCAGACTACAGCTCTCATCCCGTAGCCGCCATTTTCGACACGTCACTGGTGAAATGTGGCATTCCACCGGCACCTATTGGAGTCTATTGGCGGCGTATAGGTTCTATCTTTCCCTGGTGTCGCTACACTCGTGAGGCTCAATTAGCTCTGTTATGGCGAGGTCCCTGCTTCTGCCTCCGGCCATCCCTGAAAAGCACCGTTGCCATAGAATGACCCTCTGTTGGCTTCGGAAAGGAGGCCATGGGAACGCCATGTACAACCGTAGCGCACCAGACCAACACCAACTCGAGTAATCGAAACCTGTAAACAGCCCGCACTATACCTCCAGCTAAACTGATCCCACGGCGACAACTCGGCAATGGACCATACTGCGAAATACACGGCAACTCCCATGTCGTCTTTTCGACGCACTAAAGCTATTCGATGTACGTGTTTAAGATTTCCGCGAATTCCGAACGTAAGGAAAACAGGACGGTAACAAACCAGGTATACGTATAGACTTTGACATGCGTTTTCTCTCTCTCTCTCTTTTTTTTTTTCTGAATTCGCAGTGGTAAGAGAGAAGCAATCGAGCTACTTTCAGGATGTACGGGGTGCTCAACTCAGAACGGCCCCACGATTCCCAGCGGCGTGCCTTGAAATGTGGGATCGACGAGGGCGTTGTGGGATTTTTCGGAAACGTCTATTGGACACGACGCCGAACGTCCTTGGGCGCAATGAATGGACACGAAACACGGCCGAACGCTGACGCGGCGCACGTGTTCACGCTGTGTCTGCACCAACGTTACTAGATTAGGTCAGTTGCGGAAATGCCCATAGACGCTGCTTGCACGAGCAGTACACGTACACCTACCCCTCCCCTCCACCTCCCGTCGTTCGACGCGCCACCGTTTCTGGGGAACGGCTGCTATGGTAACTGCAGTGCGTTCTCTATGGAATATGTGTGTTTCGAAGCTCAGCGTCTAGATGGCGTTTCACCGTACTCTATGCATGGACAAGGTTACTAAAACACTCAGTTGGGAAACTCACGCTTGGAAACCGGACCTTCACGTCCACTGAGATCAAACTAAATACGATAACAGCGCCACCCTTTAGCGACTATAGTGAGTTACAGGTCAAGAAGGTAGCGGCAAATGCCCCACAAAGGGATTCATATATCCCTCCGCCACCTCCGCATCCAATAGCGTCCCATCGTTTCCGTGACGTCGTGGCCAGCGCGGGAGAGGGTTTTGTCTTCCTGTGAATATTTGCTTTATCTTTCGATTTTGAGTTAGCGTTGTGGAAGCCACGAGAGGGAGATTAGAGTTTTTCCCTCGGATGGAAACAAATACGACTTTGGAGGTTAGGTTCCCCCTTCCGATGGATACAAAGTCCACTTTCAGGGGCTCGGTTCCCCGTCCGATGCATACAGAGGTCGCTTTCTTAGAAAGTGGGGGTCGGATACAAGTTGGCATCACTCTGCAGCCAATATCTATCCATTGAAGCGGAACAAGGGGTGTTTCCAGTGAACTATTCTTTCGACGCGCGATGGATTTGAAACTGGCGCATCACGCTTGTGGGAGGAGCTTCTACTGCCTTCTTGACTTGTGAAAGTTAATTTATATTGCTACTGGGAAATGGCACTGCGAGATGGCGCCACCGGCCCCTGCGTAACGCGACCTGAACCGATACTGGCAGAAGTGCAGTTCCCGGAGTGGCCGCTGCGAGAGAAATGGCGGCGTTGCAGTCGCCATTAGTTCGGTTCTCGAGTACGGACCGTACTCGAGACTTGTACTCGTATAGCCACTTTTTCAAAGCAGGCTCTATGGCAGTTTCCCACCTGAGTTGTTCTAGTAACGTTGTCTATGGAACACACAGTTTTGACACGAAAATGTAGATGGCGCTTCAAACGACGGATGCCCAGAGCCGTTTATTGAGAGAGTTTGGCCATACATTGGTTTGAATAGGCGAGCATCTCGGGGCCAACCACAGGCCGCGAAACAGCCCCTAGCGGTGGTCGTGTGCTCTAAATTTGTGACACGACTATACTTCGTTTCACCTTATGTGCGAGCAAAGGCAAAACTGGAAGCGCGAGCACGGAAGCTCCGTGCGTTCAGGCTTTGCTCGAGCGCGCGAGCTGGGGAGAAATGCAAAAAGCGCTGGTCTCGCGCCTCATAGCTTTGGCTTCGCTCGAAGATAAAGTGAAACGAAGTATAATTTGAGCCGTGCCGAGCGGGACTCCGCGTCTCAAGACGCTCGCGCACCCCACCCTTTGCACTGCTTTCTTTCAGCCAGTCTCAGGACGCTGTTCTAGCAGTGCAGACAAAGGCGTGGGCACGAGCGCGTGGCTTTGGAAAGTGCCTCCTATGCACGAGGTCTCGTGCAAACAAAAGCGTTTCGCTGAGCTAGGCTCACGCGCCTGTGCCTTTGTCTTCACTCCAGACATTTGTGAGATGGAGTAGAGGTCTCCTGATTGGTCGACGCTGTGTCACAAATTTAGTTTACGCTCTAAGCGTGGGGGGAATATTCGGCGCTGGCGGCGGCCTTTGCTCCGCCTATTGTCCAAACTCTCCTAATATACGGCTCTGCGGATGCCCAGAGCCGTTTATTGGAGAGAGTTTGGCCATACATTGGTTTGAATAGGCGAGCATCTCGGGGCCAACCACAGGCCTCTAAACAGCCCCCTAGCGGGGGTCGCTGAGCTCTAAATATGTGACACGGCTAATATAATCCGTTTTAGCGTCGCTAGAGTGAAACGGTATAATTCTCGGTGACTGATAACTTGGCGCGTGTGAGGTTTTCGTCGCGTTCATAATCAACGGCAGAATGAACGAACGTGCGCTCCAAACCAGGGCCGACTTGCTAGAAACAGCGTCTCAGCTGAGACGGGGAAAGAAACCACAGTCAAAGCCAGCGCACGAGTCGAGCGGGACTGAATCCGCGTCTCGAGACGCTCGCGCGCTCCAGCCTTTATACTGTTTTCTCTCAGCCAGTCTCAGCTAAGACGCTGTTCTACCAAGCCGGCCCAGAGCAAACTGTCACCGAGAGGCCGAGATTGAACGCTTCTATTTCACGCTTTAAATGTCGTTTTTTTTAAATATTGTGACGTTTCGGTCTGCTGATTGGTCGAAGCTGTGTCACCCTTTTTAGTTTACGCTCTAACCGCGTGGGCAGTATTCGGCGCTGGCGGCGGCCTTTGCTCCGCCCATTGGCCAAACTCTCCCAATATACGGCTCTGCGTTAGCCGGACTGAAGGGATTGCGGTGTATGTGTGTGTGTGTGAGGGGGGGGGGGAGTTACCACTCTTGTCGGGAGTTTTACAAGTGAGGTAATCTAGTAACGTTGGTCTGCACTCGTTCTCCCTGCGATGACGCAAAAGCTGCAATACGTGGGCTTTGACTATTCTATACTCGTTCCCGCATCAAAGAAAAAATCAAGTTTTGCGCATTACTCATGCTCTGCACGAAGTCGTCCTTACAAGATGTAGCTGTCGGAGGAAGAAACTGTGCTTTTCACGTTCGAAACGTGTACGTCTTGATAAAATAACGGAAGCAAAACTAAAATTCGCAAAACGATATCTTAATTCACTATATAAAGGAGTAAATCCGCGAAAAGCCGGACCTATTTTTGCTACGCTTCCTGAGGTGATTACGTGTACAGGTGGTGTTGACCAGGCTGCCCTTATGAGGGTGACAATGTTATTTGAAGATGAAGTTCAGCCTCATCAACGGCTTTTAAGTATCAGCGTACATTGTATCAGTGTATATTGGTTAAAAGTTTCAACAAATATATGCCGATACTTGTCCGATGCATCACGAGAATCGGGAGCTTGAGACGCGAAAGCGGGCGGCAGCGGGCGAAAGCGGGCGAAAGCGGGGGCAGAGGGAACCGGACGGCCTTTCGCTACCGTGTCTCGCTTTGACGTCGCGAGATTCTTTACGCGACGAGTCATGGTCCTGAGCGCCGACTGGTTGCAGCTTCGTTTCTTCTTTTTACCCGCGTCGCGTCACGTGACGTCATAAACTTTCCCGCTGAATTTAGCGGGAAAATGTAAGGGATATGGTTGGGAGTTTTAGTAGATCGTTCCGATATCACCGATAACGAACGATGCATGCGCAAAGGCTTCAGCGCAGTAACGGGTGTCTCATCTGGGTTATCGAACCGATCTCCTCAAAGTCCCCATTAGGGAGTTTTCGTAGATCGTTTTCGCCGTCCCGCAACGCCCTGCGCAACCCGCTGCGATACCCGGAACTCTACAGTCAAGGCCATCGGCGCGCAGGCGCAGTAGTGGCTTCTTTGTACCGGAGGGCTTAGCGGAGGGGGAAACGCGGTCTACGAAAAACTCCTTACATCTACTCCCGCGGAAAATAGGGAATTTTCGTGGATCGTTTTCGCCATCCCGGCAAAGCTCTCCGCAACCCGCTGCGATACCCGGAACTCTACAGTCATAGGCACATCGGCGCGCAGGCGCAGTAGTGGCTTCTTTTGTACCGGGAGGGCTTAGCGGAGGGGGAAACGCGGTCTACGAAAACCCCACACATCTACTCCCGCGGAAAAATAGGGAATTTTCGTGGATCGTTTTCGCCATCCCCGCAAAGCTCTCCGCAACCCGCTACGATACCCGGAATCCCTACAGTCAAGGCCACAGGCGCGCAGGCACAGTAGCGGCTTCTTCGTTGCGGAGGGATTAACGGAGCAAGAAACGCGGTTTACGAAAAATCCCTAATATGAGCTGCCACGCCTGATTCCACTTTTCTGGGTTTGCGGTCCCAACTAGCCGCTTTATCTCCCGATTTGTGAGAGTTCAAAGAAGCACGGGAACTCAAACTTCTCGTTCCAGCCCTAGTTTGGATCGGAGCATCTTGGAGGATTGGCACCAAAGAGGAAACGCGCAAGAACTGCTACAGCTCATGTTGTCCGCGGACGTTACAAAAGGAACGTCCGTCACGCTACGTTTCTCCGTGACGTTACTTTACGTTTATGACGTAACATTTTGTTTTGGTCCAAAATGACCCCCCCCCCCGCCCTTTTTTTTTTTTACCGAACAACGTAACCTACGTTAAAAAAACTTTAAAGAAAGAAAGAGCTCCAGTGTTCTTTTTAATTTGCCAACAGAGTTGCCAAATAGACCCGACCTGCCTTCGCCCCCTGCATCGGAACCGACGAACAAGCCGCGGCGGCGTCGGGGACGACGAGAGAAGCGCAACAGAAGCCGATTATTGACCCCCTTGGCTCGTTCGGGCCGCTGGAGGGGGGACCGGGGGGACGGAGGGGGGTTGTCCCGGAGGGGGGGACGACGTCGGCACCGGTTTCCGGGAGTCAAGGCCGCCTCAGCGAGAGTGGACGCCGGCGACGGCAGATCCGGGTCCACGCTGGTGTTGGCGCCTCGCCGCCGCCGTGCGATAGACGGGTCGCCCGAGGGCCCTTTGGGCCGCTTGCTTTCTGCTTGTTCGCTCTTCTGTTGGCTTCGGACATCGGCTACTAGCCGACGCAATCCGGGCTAATCGCCGGTCCACTGCAACAAGGCACCACCACCAACTAGGCCTGCTGGTGGTAGCCCTGGTGGTAGTACTAATGTGATACTGCCGCCGCTTCTGCTGTAGGTTTTCTGGGGGTCTTTTCTTTTTTGTGTGTGTGTGAACCTGGTACTGTAACGCTTGCGCCTGCCTTTGTCTTGCTTGCTTTTTTTTTTTTTTGTTGCGAGTTTAGAGGTTAGAGATGGCAAAGTCGTAGGGGATGTTGTTGATTACTACATTTCTCGTCCTTCTTTTAAACGCTCCCTACAGGTGGGGTGAGGGTACCTCGGAAAGGGGGAAGGGGTGTTGTTGATTGGATTGAAGGGGAGTTTGTTGTTCGCGATGGACGCAAAATTGTCGCCTTTCTATTTTTATTTTTATCGGCTTCTCGCGGTGGCTCCGGAGAAAATAAAGAAGAAAAAGAAAACACCCAAAGAAGCGAAGGTGTAGCCTCTGGTGTAGCTATGGTGTGGCGGCGCGGCGGTCTTTTGCGGCTTGCGTATGACAAAGTCCCCCGTAATTTTCGGTAATGGAGATCTGGCGGGCCCCTGCGAGTCGCCTCGTTTATATCCCCGCCCACTTACCTCCCTGTTGGCTCCCGGTAGGCGACGGCGTATCGTCATCATGCGTTGTGTGCCGTCTTTAGAGGTCCGCTAAAACCATCCTCTACAACTACGTCTGTCTCCTAGTATCTCGGTCGTCGCTTTTAATTGTAGCAAGAAAGGTCATACTACGAAAAACAAGAAAACACCTGTCGTGGTTTGCGCGTACGACCTATATTTGGGGGACACTTCCATTGCCAATGGAACGGAGGCTACGGCCAATACCAATAAAACTGGATCAGAGATTTCCGTTTGATGGAGTGTGTTGTGTACGCTTGTAACCACTACTAGTAGTAAATACGTTTATTAAGAGGAAAGTAAAACCGAGATAGCTTGACTATACTCGTTTTCACATCAAGAACCGTAGTGCACTTCAGATTAAATTAGAGTAGGTGCATTTTAGATTAGATATATGTTATCTTATCAAGACGTACAGTGTTCACCAAACTTGCTCGAAACACGGGAACTCTGTTTTCCATGTCAGGGCCATCCTGAAGGAAACTGAGCCACAGCCAACAGGCCTTTGATGTTGCAATTTGGGATGGTTTGTCGAGTGCTACGTCAAGAAACCGTGACTCTGCCACCTCCAGGACAGAGTTCCTATTAGGGATGCCGCGAACCTTTCGAAGTTCGGGTTCGAAAGGTTCGAACCTCGCTAAGGTTCGAATTTGAAAAGTTCGCAACTTTTCAAATAACACAACACATGTAATCTCACCGCAACACCCCACCCAATCTCCAATCTCCCATTCCTGCCAGAGAAGGTGACTTGTAACCACTTAAAACGAGAGAATACACTGGCGATATCTATTAGGAGGACATTTATATTGCTCTGCGAGAAGCTGAACGTTTTTCTTACGAGAGTCGGCGCCCGTCGCGTCTCTACAAGAACGACGGTCGCTTACCCCCCAACTTAGAGAACTAAAATTGGAGACCACTACAATATTCTGCTCCGCGAGCGGAACCTATACAGTCACCCTAACGCCAACCATGACGTAATGTGCAAGCGTCGTCTCCTAGGGGGTCTCCGCAAAAAACAATAAACGCTGAGAAAGAGAATGCCACTGGCCAGAGGGTTTTATTGGAACAGTGTGAAGGTGATTTTCGCCTAGGACGCCATGGAGCGTGGCAAAGGTGAGGTACCCCGTGTGTCCCGGTATCTGGAGCGAGGGTATCGCCGCCTGGAAGCAGATGCCGCCGTCAGACTCGGGGCTCACCGACGAGAAGGCACGCTTGGGGGTCTTGGTCGTCCTTCGGTTGCTTCCTCGGCACACTCTCGTCCACTGCCTCGTTGTCGTCCCCGACTTCAGCGGCGGCGTCGTCCGTGGAAACGACGGGTGATTCCTCCGCAGGCGTGCCACTCACCGCCGTTCCCTGAAATAAAAATAATATGCAAGAGCCGACCGTTTTGTAAACTGATGCAGGGCATGATGGGTATATTATTAGGCTCTTAAAAAAACAAAAACACAAAAAAATACTACGCCGTCTTCTTGGTTGTTGCCAAAAATAAAATGCGATAGCATTACATATCGTTTGGAACGGTGGTCACCTGGTCACGTGATGTAACGGTGTTAAGTGACATCACAAGATGTGACGCAGCGTCATATATCAGTGTCACGTGACGGCTATAGGGAGCTGTAGACCGCGCTGTCCCCCACGTAGAAGCGTTACGCACCTGTGCGCCGATGGCCTAGCTGTAGGAATCGGATCTCGTAGCGGGTTGCAGAGCGTGCGGTACACGAAACGTCTACGAGATCATGAGGTTCTCTACGCTGGGGTGCCATTTGAAGTCAGGTGACGTGGGCACGTATTTCGTGCAACGTGGCCACGTCACACTGATGATGTCGCGTGACCAACGCCATGGGCATGACGAAAATCATCAGCATGGCGTAGTTCCCGAAAATAATAAAAATGACAACCAGGTCCCATTAGAAAAGCCTGAACGCCCCCTGAAGCCTGCGAGTCCTGCAGCAAGCCGGCAATCGCTTACAATCGTTCGCATACGGGCGAGCCCTGTGAGAAATGAGCGTGCGCAGTGAACCCGTTTCTCCGAGAGCGGAGCGTGTGGACATGCGCTGTCAGCCAGCTAGCCAGCGCCACCACTTTGACGTGAAGTCGTCAGTATGGGTTTGAGTATATCCCTGCACATACCTTCTACAAAGTCTATTCTACATCCCTCTCACCTTACGATGGACCGTAGTCGACGCTATGAGCAATCCTATACCAATCCAGTTCTTTGAGCATGTGACCGAAGGTCACGTGTCACTCACACGACATTAGACTAGCTCAGATTGCTCGTAGAGTCCGCTGCCGTTCATCGGGACGTGAAACGGAGTATGGTGTGGTCCCCTGCTACCACGGCAACACAGAAATGTCACTTCGGCTAATGGTAATGCGGCCCAAGCTTTCCTTAGAACACCGCAGGTAAGGCCAGTTCACGCACATCGCAGGCGCTGAGTCCACGCTAGGAGCAGCGTTGATGCAGAGCTGACTTAAAGTTAACTATGACACTAATCCAGCTCGGTATCAGTAGTGTGTCACCAACAGGTCGAAGTCGGGGCTGCGTCAGCAAGGTCAGCGCTATTTCCAGCGCTGCGGTGTATATGTGAACAGGTCTTAAGGGTCACGCGTTTACACGATGTCCCGTCCCTTGTGTACCTTCTTGGATTTCTTGCTGTTTCCGGAACGCCCCCGAGGGTGCGGGTTTGCGAAGATCGGTCATCGTGACCTGCTTGACCTCGTAGGGCCTTTCCAGGCACTCCCAGGTGGTGATGTCCACGAAGCCTCGGTCTCTGAGCGCCAGGCAGGTGCGCTGCACCTGCTCCACGCACGGCGAGAACGAGCACAGCCGACCCCCTGCGGATAGTGAAAAACGCCACCGGTCAAGACACGTCTAAAAACCACTACAAGACACAGCTGGGCTAGCTGTTGAAACAAAAATTATTAAAAAAATACAGCGCTTGGAATTACATACATAGGATCGCTCCAAAAACTGTATTCTTGTTCCGTGACTACGAGTTCTCACGACACAATTTACCAGAGTGGTTTTCAATTACACTGAGCCTGGAATCAAGATGACGGCAAGATCAATTATTTGTCTGGTGTCATGTGGTCTTGAAGCGTCGGTGATGTGCAAGACAGAAGTGAGTGTAGGTACACCTTTCTTGAAAGCATGCATGGTGTAAGGCGCAAAAAAGACAACGGACACGGGGAAGACACACACACGGGCGCCTGTGTATGTGCTCTTCTTCCTTGTGTCCGTCGTCTTTTGCGCCTTATGCAATGCTTCCCAACGTTCACCAACTAGCCCAGTCATCAGTTCTTGTAATATACCTCCTCCTTGTCCGCGTAATCTTATTTCACGACGCCTCGCGCCACGAGAAGCATGCACATGCAGGCCGTGGAAACATCTACATCGCGCGCTAAACGGTCGACTTTTTGCGTGCAGTCAAAAACCCCACGGAAGAATCCGAAACCTCAACAAGGTCGTCGCCATGGATACCGGCCAGGGTACAATTCTCCACATTCCGCTTATCTTATACGTTACGAGATAGGTTAATAGGTTTAAAGTCGCAATGGACCCTTTTTTCAAAAAACTGGATCCATACCGCATCCCAGTCCGTTTCGATCTGGACGAGCATCATATACCGGCGTGCGACCCGTCGGGGCTGACTAACTTCCGGCTGTATAAACATACACAAAACATTCAAAGCCCTATCAAGCAACTTTGACAATCGCCATTTGTTGGTCTTTTTAGATTTAGGCTAGGTGGCGCAAGTTTCCGCTTGTTACATGTCATTAACATCCATCCATTCATCCATCCATTGGAGATGACGCGTGTCATTGGATCCGAGCCTTCGCCGAACGCTGATGCAGTAGTCGTTTTTTTTAGAAAAGCGAGTTTTGCGCATTGTTCATACGCGGCGCGAAGTAGTTCTTACGAGATTTGGTTGTCGAAGGAAGAAGCGATGCTTTTGGCGTTTGGAACGTATAAGTATTGATAAGATAACGTACGTCTAAGCTAGAATTCACTTATATAAATCCCAATCCTCCACATAAAGGGCGGAATTAGTAATACTCCGCGAAGAGTAGAACTTCTTTCTACTACGGTTCTTGAGATGAAAATGGGTATAGAATAACCAAAGCCCGCGTGCACCAGAATTCTGACGTCACCAGAGTGAGATCGAGCGAAGACACAGATTGGATCCGAGTGTTGCGTCAGTGCTCGGGTTCACTAACGACGACGTCATGCGCAGGCCTTGTCTTCTAGATTTTACCGGGAATTAGAGCGCACAAGCAGAGCCCCGTGCATCTGCGCACGCGCACACACGACGCACACAATCTATCATTTCAATCAAGCCCCGAACGCACCCGCACTCTCCCCATCGGCAGAGAGAGAGAAGAGAGAGCCGCAAGCCGCACGCGTGGCGTGCTCATCGCACCACCACGACGCCAAAACGACGTGATCAAAAACCCCGGAGCCACACGCCGTAATATAAACGCGGGAACCGCCCCCTCCCCAGGGGCAGCCCGCACCTAGATCTGCATGGCAAGCCACCTTGCGCGCGAACCACACCCATGCCCCCGTGCAACGTCGAGCACTCGTATGTATATATACACGGTACACACACACACGGCGCACGCAGCAAGCAGCCCACGGCAAAACGGGGGTGGCGGAAAAAGCTCCATAGATCGCCGCCGCATGCTGTTGCGTATGCCCAGTAGCAGCGACACGTATGAGATACGGCGGCGGCGGCGATCCACTTGGCGGGAGAAGTGGCCGGCGCCACGCAACGCAGCCGGCCGGCCGCCGCTCGGCCGCACCCAGCGGTAGTTTTGCCACTCTCCAGGAGCAGACGGAGAAAAGCTCCGCTAGCCGCAGAGCTAAACAAACAAAAACTAGAAAGGAAAATAAATTCGGAGCAGCGTTCCCACGCTTGCCGCACCCAGGGGGTAACGCGGGCAAGTAGCCTTCCCGAAGGCAATAGGGGTACCCCCGGCGAGGGCCCACATGAATCACTCTAATACCACCTCCCGCAAGCGTATGGATCTCGCGAATCACCGTGATCGCGATTGGCGGGCAGCTCGATCAACTTCACCTAGAATAATCGAAGCCCGTGCACTCGGATTTCGACATTATCACAGTGAGCTCGTGCGAAGACACGCATCGCGGGCTCGGGTCCGAGAGACCCTGGTCTCAACCCGATCGAGAAACACTGGCGGTCGCCATTTTTCGGGACATGGAACGCGCGATTGGATCTCAGTCCTCGCCGTTTTCGGGCCGGAGTCCGAGCCGAGTTCACACCGAGTGCCGACGCGCTCCGCGAGTCCGACGTACAAAAACAATGGCCGACTCAAACGATTGCCGCAGCAGCCGCCAGATGACGCGCGCTTCCGAAAGGGATCCATTGCCGAGTTGGCGTCATCCGATTGTGACGACGTCACAGCTGTGACGTCGGAGCGTCGAGCGCTGATTATGGTGCGTTGCAACTCAAGAAGGTAGGGCGAGGGAAAGGACAGGCCGGGCAGGATGAAGCAGACGGAACGCTGGAGAGAGGAGGAGGTTTCCCCTCTACTCTGCAGCGTTCCGTCTGCTTCTCCCTCCACAGCCTTCCTTTCCTCGCCCTACCTTCTTGAGCTGTAGCTTACTATAGAAGGATAGCGGGCAGACGAGAAGGCTAGCTGCCTTCGTCTCCCTACCCACTGTGTCTTTGCATGCGTTTTCATCCCTAACTAAACCAAGAACACTCACAAAAAAAGCGCAGTATCACAGCGCTCTTACCGTAGGCGTGATTGGTTTAGCCGATGATAGCGCACGCATAAAGAATGCCGTGACGAAGCACTTTTGGCGCTGCACGATTCGCTCAACTGAGTCCTATAACGTCAGCTGTGCTCAAACTTGGTGTGAAACGGCCAGTATAAATACTACCAGGTACTGCCCTTCGGATCCTCTCTCTCGCGTACACTTTGGCCCTTGTATACGATACGACCGCGCTTCCATAGACCAATGAATCTGGGTGCCAAAAGCACAGTCCATATAACGCATACGGATTTCGGTGTTGGAGAACCATATCAACGTACCCAGTTTCATCGCGTATATTGTGTCACCATATCAGGGGGCAGGCCGACCTCACGCCGCCTATCCGTTCAACGTGCGATTTACTTTTTTTTTTTTTGCTTTTGTGTTTTTGGATGGGGCTGAGCAACCCGAAAAGGACATTGTACCCCGATAGTGCCAATGCCGCGTAACTAGCAGACATGTACAGGCCACTCATGCACTATATCCCCAATACTGACGCGTTTCAAAGAGCCGGCAGCATTCCTACGACACTGAACTGCAAAAACGAGGCTAGCGAACGTTTTTAAAAGCATCTATCATAGCGTAAAAAGTAAACGAGAACAGAACAAAGATGAAGGACGGAGTGCGCAACCCAGGGAACATAAGACTCATTTCGGCGACCATAATAAAATAACATTAATCAATTGCCGCGACCAGACCCAGAGCAAAACCCTGCTCTCGTAATCATTTTAACAATCTAAAAAATAAAAAAGTAAATAATATTCTAGTATTTATTATTATATTTTTGCGTTACACAGTTAAACCTTTTACGTCTGTTTTTCTTAAACTAATTGTTGCGATATGTCAGACTGGAGCTGTCTCAAATCATTCATGCTTCCTGAGGGCGCTTGGCGGACAACATATATATATATATATGTATATATATATATATATATATATATATATATATATATATATATTCAGGCACAGGGAGCACCTTCTGACGCATAAAGCGCGAAACACATGTACGACGAAACCGTCCGATCCGACGTCCGATCAGGCAATACGACGATCGGAGGCGAGGGTCTTCTCGCCTCCGACCGTCGGCCTCGATTTTTAATCGGTGGCCTCGATTGACTCGGCCACCGATTTTAAAGTACATCAATGGACGAAGTTGGCGGAGTTTGTCTACTACGTCGACGGCCCGACAAGCTACTTCGCCGCAGCCGGGGACACCCGAAAGAAAATCAGCCGACGTGATGACAACAGCTGAAATACAAGCCTGCACAGATGCACAGGTGCGGATCGCAAAAGCGCACGTACACAAGGCCATATAAAGAACGTTTTAACAACTGCCTCCTCCCCCCCCCCCCCCCCCCCCAATGTTAAAAAAAATGTCAGATTGATTCTTGCGGCTTATGTCGCCCAGGGGCATAGGCTATGCCAGAGGTCTACATCCAATGTTGGGAGGTACTTTAAGTAGATTGTACTTAAAGTACTACTTCAAGTAATGTCACAGGTTCGGTGGAAAATGATATCTTATGCAAACAAATTTATAATTTTGATAGGACCGCTGACCGGACGATAGGTCCACGCCCTGGTGACGGGCTCACGGTGAGGGGAGAAGGAACAACGCAGACTCTTTACTTTTCAACCACGAAACGGTTTACTGACAAACATTCGATAGGCATAAAACAAAACAAAACAAAGCTCCCGACAGCAAGGCACAACGGACCGCCCCACAGAGGAAGCGCTCAGGCGCGACTTATCTTAAGGCCGGTTCAGACACAGCGTTTGAGTGCGTTTGATCAGTTGCGTAGAACCGAAGCGAGTCACCGGCATATCTGTGCTTCGTATGAAGCGTGGAATCAATTCAAGGAATCTCCTTGGCACGCGATATAGAAGCAAGTGATGTCCTGGTAGTCTCGCTGCCAGCAACTGCAGAATCAAACGCAGTCAAACGCAACTGTGTGAACCGGGCTTTATACGATAATATCTATACATGAAAACACAGCGCTCATTCAAAGAACGTTTTCTGCAATTAAGTTCTTGCACTCAAAGAAGGAAAAGAAAACAATTAAAAGGGGGATAAACTATACAAAGTGATATGGAGGTGAGTGTGCGCGATGACTTGACCGGGGTGAACGCAACGCGAAGTTTGGGCAGAAGGACTGCGGTAGCGACGGAAGGCTGAGCGCGGGAGGAGTTTGGGCTCCTGGTCCAAGCGCTGCTTTAGGCGCCCAAGTGTGTGCGCAGCTCGTGGGTGAGTGCTGTGCCGAGGAGCCACGCCGACAGCACCTCAAGCGCACATCGACCTCCCGGGTTTGGTCGGCATCGCAAGAGGCCGCGTCACCCCCATCACCCACCGGACTCAGGTTCGCGCCACTCACCCCATATCATATCACTCAAGGCCCCAAAACGCACAAAGTTTATCCCAGAGCGACACGCTTCCAGACAACTCGCACATGACCCTTCCATCCATCGCACCGCTCACGCACTTACAACGACGGCCATCCCGGGGCCGACACGACGACGAACGCTCACCAGAGCGCGTATATCCCCCTCAATAGAGCACGCATATACCAGAGAGACGCGGGTACATAACCGCAGCGGCGTTTTGCTGCGGCATGCTTTCGGACTCCCGCCGAAGAAACCCACCACCAAAACGATACTCGTGTACGGCATGCGATCTTGCGCCGGGGGAGGGGGATGGAGAGCGGCGGCGCCCGGTCCGCTATCGCTGCTCCCCAACAACATCCGCCACACCCTCTGGTCACGAAGAGCGCATCCCCGACCCCGGCAGCGAACAGACAGCCGTGCGCGCCGACCCGTTGGAAAAATTAAACGCGCCGTCAGCTGCTCCCCCCCCTCCTCTTCCTTCCTCCCTACAGTATAGACGGCCCTCTTGAGCCTCCGCGACGCTCGAGAGGCTAACACTTACGCTCGGGAACGGGATGAAATATACTACACCGCCGATCAACGAAGAGGGATGGACCCTAATGGTCTAACGAACAGAACTTGGTATAGGCAGTGGATGAGCCTGCTTAAAACGCGCTCTTACGCCGCGATATTTCGAATAAGCGATGCACCCAGGGGCCGGCAGTGCAAAGGGACACTGCCGGCCCCCAAAAATTAAAACCTGACGCCCCCAATTTTTTTATATTCTTTTGTTAGGCGAATTAATATGGTGTCAGGAGACTACCCAATGAATACTTTGCTACAAAATCACGCAAACCTAAAAAAAGAAAAAAACTTTATTGGTAGGAACTTAAAATTGAAACACGAGCACGGAAGCTCATGGCTGGAAATCACGTGACTACATCCGGCCGCGTTTTATTTTTTATTTTTCTCCGCTTTCTCCGGCGTCTGAAACAGACGACTAAATTGTGTGCACCGTTTGTCGCGCGATTGTTTGGCACTCGTATCCCTTCCGCAAGATGTTCTGCGCTTGAAGATGGATTGGCCGGTACCACGAACGACAGTCCCGGAGCGGGCGTTACTCCACCGTCCTCGTCGCAACGTTGGTCCGTGGTGCGCCGCCATCAGCAAGTCGTCCGGCCTCCGCGGTACGTCGCCATATAGAGAAGGACGCGTACCTGTTCTCCCTGCTGGAATGTGCAACATTTCTTTTTATTTTTCGATCCACGTATCTTTAGGTCTTTGGAGGCCGTATTCTTTCTCCGGTTTTAAGGTCGAATGTGCGCCTTAGATCACCCACGTAAGACTTTGAACGATATTTAGCACACATGGCTTGAACGCCACGTGACCAATGGAAAAGAGAGTGAGCGCGACTGTAACGGGCCAACAGGCGGTATTCACAGGCGGCCATAGCTGGCCCACTGCAGCTGAACACCTGTTGAAGACAAGCTTCCAAAACCCTTCCAACACGCACATTGTACACCATCAAGATTGTCATCTTTGGGAGACCACACAAAGAACTCATCCCGAGCATGCGCTGTGAGCAGTCACCCCGGGCCGGTCCATTTTCAGCATTCGTGCGTGCGGCGCGAGATTTAGCTTCCCAAAGCGACGAACAGGCGCGTATACGGGCTGAGGAGATCGCACGCTAGGCTGATGACTCTTAAAGGGACACTGACACCCCCCAAAATTTGTTTCCCTTTTGTCTGGCGATTCATTAAGGGTGTCGGAATACTACCCAATTAATATTTTACTACAGTGCCCGCGCATTTTGTAATAAAATAAAAAACGCAACTGCTCGAAACCGAAAATCCCGCACCGCACGGAGAAGTAGAGAGGATAGAGTGAGTGGCGGAAGTCACGTGGCTACACCCGACCGTGCGTTTTTTTTTCTTTGCACGTAGCAGACGAAATGATTTGCAGGATCCTTCACCGTGCGATATCCTTTGCAGTTATGTTTGTTCCGCTCCCTGTTCTGTACTTCAAGATGAGTTATTTTGTACATTTAAGTAGAGGTGCCTCACATGTCCTGCATCTCGAAAGTGGCATTGCGCGGCAGAATGCACAAGTTTCCGAAAGATCAACGGGTCGGGATCAATGGCTGGCCGCAATTCCCGTAGAACAGTTACGCGCAGCTCGGAAAGCGGACGCTACCCGATTCATATGATCCTCGCATATTGAGGCGCGTGACTACAAAATGGAGTTCGCAGGTGGCAAAAATGGAATCCCGTATACCATTTAGTTCAGCGAGCGACATATCGTCCACAACAATTGTGTTTTTCAGTGATAATTGTAAAAAAGAAAAAAGAAAAGAAATGGAAACATCGCAAAATGCTTGACAAAAAAAAAAAGAAGAAAATATGGTACACCCACACCAGGAATCGAACCCGTGCCCGCTGCGTGTGAAGCAGACGTCTTTCCACTGAGCTACCGAAGAAATTCCTTCATGCGTAGTAATGTAGCCGGTCGACTGTAGAAGCCGGAAGTTCAAGCTGCCGATTTCTCTCCAATACGTGCACTCCCGGCTCGAAGCTCGGGCAGCACCGGGCGCGGCGAGCCGCTATCTCGCACCTCGTAAAGAAACCGTACACGCGCGTGTTCGACCTCGAAGTACGTGCACTTCGTGCTTGACGTCTGAGCGAGCGATGTCTTCAGCCACGAGAAGGGACGACGGCTCGGCGACGTCTTCGTGCAATCGGCTCGCTGGTGGGGCGTGTCGTACGGGATGAATATCAGTTCTTTTGATCGGTCCAAAATTTCTCTTTCGAAGGAAGACAGAATTCGTCGGCACCCGTGAACGACAGTTCGCCAGTAGAGGTCCAACGCTCGTCGTCCTGCTGCCATCCGCTAGTCCCACGATACGCGAAACGACACCATGTTGAGGAATTGATGCAGTGAACGCACAGAATGCTTCCGGTTGTATGTGCTTCCTTTTTTTCGACCAACGTATCGGTCATGCTCTTTGGAAGCCGCAAGCGGCGGGTTTATTTTTTTTTTCTATTTTTAATATTGACTGTGTGCCTTCAATGACCCACTGACTCGGAGCCAAATTTGGTGATCGCGTCGAAACCTCTAGAAAACGGCCCGTGACCGCGCAAAGGAGAGTGAGCGCGACTCAAACCGGCCAGTTCTCGATTCTCGGCAATTTTCGGGCGGAAAAGGAACCGAATTTCCAGCCGCAAAATTCTCGCTCTGGGTAGCTGGGCCCCCATATGTCGCGTACAACTAAAAAACCTCGGGGAGCTTAAGTAACGCCTCGTCAGTGTCCCTCTAAGTGGCTGGGAATGGGTGTATAGACCGATCTCACAGCCAGTTTACATCACGCCACCACGTGCCGCTATGCATCGTGGGATCTGTAGTCTTTCTGCACGCGCGAGACACCCCACCGAGGGTCTGCGCGAACAGAGCACGAGGCGGCACGAACTGTTTCGTGCGCTGGCGCCCGCCTCTTACGAACTACAGGCATGGTGGCGTCACGCATGCGTGGAACACTCAGTGAGATCGGTCTACTCTCGACCGGCTGTTTTCGGCCGCAAAGACAACGAGTTTGGAGCCGCAAATTGTCTCGGGTAGATGGGCTCTTATTGGTCATGATCAGATAAAAACTTCGGCTGGCATAAATTGGGATTTTACTATTCGCATATCGTTTAGTGCGCCAAAAGAAAACTACAGTGCACGAGGGTAGAAAGCCGAGAGCCCGCTTTTCGGTACGAAATTTCGAAAATATAGCGGATTATTTCTTACACGCTTTCCTTCGAAAGGCTCTCCTCCGCCTTTTCACTGTAAACGCATCCGCGGTGCCCAGCACACGTCAGTCGAACCTAACTCACGCATTGGACACGACCACTGCGACACTCGGACCTAGACGCTCGTCAACGATCAATCCGTCAACGAATATCTTAATTCGCATTTGTGGCCAATAGCTGCGCTCGATTTACTTGCACTTCCTGCACCGGTGCAGACAAGTGTAGGGCGGCGTACTTCCGGTTGTATCTCATCATAATACACATACCGGAAGTAGACTGCCCTACACGTTTCTGCACCGGTGCAGGAGGTGCAAGTAAATCGAACGAGCCTTTTGAGTGCCGTGACGGCCAATTGTCATCACTGGCGAATGACAAGTTTCACGGTGCGCTTCAAAAAGCACGGTGTATAAGCTCGAAGTCACCGCATCCCGTGCCCAAGAACCTCAGGACCACGTGATTTCTCACTTCGCTTTTGAGTTCAGGATTAATATGCTAAAGGCTGGTTGACACATTTGCAACGGTTGCGTTCGCATGCAACCGAAACGACCGTAACGACCAAAACACCGCAACAACCGTGACTCGTGGATTGCTTCGCGAAGCTACCCTTTGCATCGCTTGCCATGCTGTGTACTCCGAACACTTGTCCCTCGCTGACTTTGTCGTTACGGTCGTTTCGGTTTCACGCGAACGCAACCAACGCAGATGTGTGAGCCAGCCTTAAAGAGAAAGGGGTTGAAAAATAATTTCATGGTCCCTTAGTTGGTAGGGCATCGATGGCCGAGTGGGCCTGGCGCGCACCATGCTCGGAGCACGTGGAGCGAAAGCTCGCGCTGCGGAACCAAGAGGTCCTGGCTTCAGTCCCCACCCAGCTGCCCGTTTCGACCTGGACGAGGACGAGCGTCGTAGTACCGGTGTGCGGTTGTTTGCGCCACCACTGGGTGGTGCACGTTAACGACCCCCCCCCCCCTTCCCCCTCTAGTCTCGCGGTCGTACTAGCACTTGCTAAACTGCCCGTCTACCGGAGACACCGGACGCTTATCGGGGCTGACTAACTTCCGGCTGTATAAACGTACACGCAGCATTATGAAGCCGCAGTGGCATCGCTAACACGTCGTACAAAAGACAGTCTGCAGACATCTTCGAAGCATGTAGAAAGCAAACATGCTTGGAACATGCGTGAGGCATATCCGCACATACTTACTGTCATCATGCCTGCAGTGAACGCCGTGTCTTTTGTATCATGGATGCGACTTCAACTTTTAGAACCTAGCCCTTAGGCGCCCGTTTCCGGCTTGAGCGGCGTCGCCGTCGCCGTAACCGCGCGTTGCATTATGGGACGTTTCCCATAATGACGTCACACCTGACATCACGTGTGACGTCACGAGGGTCACAAGTGACTTGACGAGTAACGTCACGAGGGAGGGAAAGGGAGATAGGTGGAGGAGAGAGGGGTAGGAGAATGAGGGGAGGATGGAGGAGGGGAGAGGGAGCAGGAGGGGAGGGGAGAGGGTACGGAGGATTAGGAGGGGCATACCCTTTCTCCGTACCCTAACCTCCTCGTCCTCAAGAGCTGCGCTCTAATTCGGCATTAAACGTCTTTCAATTTTTCCTTTATTCTTTTGTGCAGCAACATAAAAGATCGCGATAGCCCTAACACGCAGTTCCTACCCCACATACGCAGTTGCG
The DNA here is from genome assembly GCA_037355805.1 of Ixodes ricinus. Classification (NCBI taxonomy): domain Eukaryota; kingdom Metazoa; phylum Arthropoda; class Arachnida; order Ixodida; family Ixodidae; genus Ixodes; species Ixodes ricinus. The sequence continues at coordinate 18,379 of JAZHYW010032148.1, read as the reverse complement.
TTCCCATGCACTGGAGAGAGCGTAGAAGGCACCATTGTAAAAGTATCTCAAGAGGACCTTGTGCGACACGGTTAGCGCAACCTCGACATTTTATTTAATTTTTTTTTTGGAGGGGGGGGGGTTGGGGGGTTTACATTACAATTTTACATCTTAGGAACTTAGTACCCAAACGAGCATATACAATAGTACAAAATGTCCCCCCCCACCCACACACACACTCACACAAAAAAAAGAGAAAGAAAATAACGCATCGTTTAACGCTCATTTTCCGTCCCAGTGTAGCGCTAGAAGTCCGAACCAGATGCCAAAGCTCCAGAACTAACCACTCTTTTATCCAAAAGTTATAAGTGATTTTCTGAAATTTTCCAGAGCTGAATGGCGCTAGTTACCGAAAACGGGCCCTATTTTCTGACACGGTAATCCTGGGGCGAGGGGACGAAAAAAGAACGGACAGACACGGACAGTTTCGTCTCTGTCCGTCCTTTTTTTATCCCCTAGCTCTAGGCCCGGTTCAGAGTTCTCAGATTTCGGCGCCTAATTCGGGTCCACTCGCGCCGCATTTAAGGGAGAATGAGCATTCGAACAGCGCGTAATTTTATAGTAAAAAAAAAAAAAACACGAAAAAAAACAAACAAACAAACAACGATATTTGTTTTGGGGACACGTGTACTTTTGACAATGGCTTTTCGGTTTTAAGAAAAAAGAAAAAAGAAACTGGCACTCGTTTGTATTAGGAGCCGTTTATGCTCAGCAGTTTGGCCTTCTTAAAGGGCAACTCCGCCTCATTTTTGATATTTAGAAAACTATGCAGCCCTCTTAAGTTGGAACCCTGCAATCATAATTAAGCGTCTACCTTTTTTGCGGTTTCCACGTCTCTTGGGGTTCGGGCAAGCCAGCGGGCACGGAGAGAGTCACTAAATATCAGTGCGTCATATTTTAACCGGACGACGCGGAAACCTCCTCCACCGACGAGGGCGACCCGCGGTACCGAAAGCGCGTAATGTGACGTCTTAGGTCCTGGAGCTTACTACTGGTCAGAGCCGCTAAAAGCTTCTTTTTAGTCGAAATACAAAATATAAGTGGCGCGAACCGTTTCAATTATTTATAAAAGTAGTTTTTGTTCAGTATTTGAGATCAGAAAAGAAACAAATGCAGTTTATAAAGTACGGAAACAAGAAATGATCCGTCGACATACCCGCCACCAATCGGTGGAAAAGGCGGCGCCTACTAGAAAGGAGTAGTGGGATCAGGCGCCGACACGGAAAGGTCCCGGATGTACGCGGCGGCGCTGCGGCCGTAGGGACCGAAGGACCCGGCCGGCTCTGAGCGTTCCCAAGGCCTTCGGTGAGCAGCTTTGTCTTGCGGTTTGGCCGTTTCGCGGTATGGCAGCGCGAAGTGGCTCCCATTCTGAACTGATCTTTACCCCGTGTTTGCTGTCGTTTGTGGCCAATGAAGTGTCATGCCGAATTTGTGTTTAATCGCGCAGCAAATGCAATGAGAGCCGCTCTAGCTGCCCGCTACATACAGCCTATCCAGAACACGCTTTAGTGGCGCCCTCTCGCGCCGTCGACACGGAGTACGGCAGCCGTGAGCGCTCGCTCAGCTCACCACCCCTCGTCTAGTTCACGGCCACTCAAGCAACCAAGGACGTCATGAAGGAGGTTATTTTTGCTTGTTTTTGTAATTTTAATTTGCCTATAACTTCTAAAATAAATCGAAATTCGAGAAAAGAAAAGTGTCATTAAGTTACTACGTTCAGTAGCGCTCAGGCCTTTGGTGCAAATTAAAAATGAGTAAAAAAGCTACTGTAGGAAATCTCCTTAGGCATCGGCGGTAGAGAAGACCCCAGCGTCAAACATTACGATCGACCTTCCGTCTGAGATATTTAATAAACTGGCATCAGCAAACTTAAACGATAGTCGGTCGCACGAAATTCCGCCAACTCTAGCGTGCGACGCAGGCGCAAATAACGTTCAGCGCAGCCATCGTGACGGGTTGAGCGTCAACGTTAGAACCACGACGCCAAAGGCATGACTACGGCTATCTTCACGGTTTTGTGCTGTTTTTACTTTCGGAGCGAGAAATTGTTCAACGACGATTCGCAGCCCTCCCGGCGTTGGCTCTACGGCGTCCACGTGATCAACGGCAATCGCGGATGCGTTTACAGTTTGCGCTGCCCAGGTTTACCGCAAGTCCAGCCTCATACCGCCACTCTCCTCAGCCTTCTCCTCTTCCCCGAAGCCACCACCGGCCACGCCACGCTAGAAGTCCATGACCTTGCCTGCAGCACGTGCGGTCCCGTACCCTCGCGCCTGCGAACGTCACAAGACCACGTGGAATCGACGTGACGTGGCCGCGACTCTGAGGACACGGCGACAGCACTGATGCCTGACGTAGACTGTGTCGGTTTCTCGGGCATTTTGCTGATGAAGAAATTCTGCCAGATTACACAAATAATATTCAACATTTCGCGTTAACTGAAGACGTAGAGCTTTCGTTGAGTAGTACTTTGTGAAATGGAATCGCATGTAGGCCTAAATTTTTCGGAATTGAGCGGAGCGGCCCTTCAAGGATTATTTCGGCAGCCTCGGCAACCACGGCAGCTTAGTCTCAGCAACCCGAGGCGACTACTTCCTGGCGTCCACCATTTTGTGACACTAACTTATAGGAACTCTCTCGCAGTTTCTGAGGAATAAACAAGGACAATGAAGTAACGCCATCTTGGTGTTATCTCGAAATCCGCTTGGCCTCTAGCAGGCAACAAGCTCCGCCCGTTGGCCAAACTCTCTCAGTATAAACGGGCTCTGGTTTGTACGTGCCAGTAGCGTCGCGCAGTGTACGTGCATTTTGCATTCAAATACATTTTCCTAAAAAAAAAAAACATTCATTTAATTTGTAACGAAAACAAAAATTATCAGAAATTTCTGGATCTGTACTGCGACACACCTTTGCAAGTATTTTGCTCATCCGAGATTAGACGATAATAGATTTTCAACCGGGAAGCGGACGAGTAGGCCCTTCAGCGCCATCTCTCGGCCGACGCCACAGGCAAGGCAGAAGAACAGCCCCAGCCCAGAGGTTCAAGGTCCCATAGGCTCGCAGTTAGGGCCGGCGGCACCCTCCCGCCTGTGCACGGGCCGACGGGTAACAACAACAACAAGAGCGACGTCACTAACCTCCCCAAGGAGGCCCCGAGCGGGAGAAGAACCTAATGATACCTCTATTACGTCCTCGGCCGACCGATCGGAACGAAAACGACGACGCTATGCCCTTGCCGCCGCGGATCGGGCACCGACGGACGAGCCGATACCCAAGCAAACACTCGGAGCGGCACGGGTCACGCCACTCGGGGTCGGAGGTCACGGGACCCCGATATCGCATCGCCGGATTCGTCCATCGCTCCTCGCCGCCATCTTGGTGCACCCCCTCTCCCTCGAGGGAAGAAAGAATCCGGGGATCTAGACATTTCATGCGTGTTGTTTTCTTGTCTTTACACATCGCCACCTTTCTTTTTTTTTTTCCTCTTTCATGTTGTCCGTTGGGCAGATATCTGGATATCTTGTTGTTGTAAACGATAATGTGCGGGTCTTCTGGCATTAATTTGTGTATTTAACTTTTGTTATGGCTATTCTGTTGAGTACACAGCAGTACTGGAGGGCATGCCCACGTCAGACGATTTTTCTTTATCGATTTTCTTGCCTCTATTAGCCTACTTCCAAAAAGAATGACGGATGAACACACAGCACACACAAACAGACAGACAGACAGACACGGGAACGCACGCTAACGAAACAAATGGAGGCGGTTGGCGCGGTTTCGAATTTTCTAGATCACAGCCCAAGATCAGGTCTGCTGTATAGCCTCCCCCCCCCCCCCCCCCCTCCTTCTCCCCAATCTATGCCAGTTCCATTAGCTCCGCTAAAACAAAAGAAAACAGCCTCTGTTTCACCCCTCTTTGTTTCGCTTTGTGGATGCATGTTTGTTGTTGTTTGCGTTCCTTACTTTATACGACTGAGGTTGGGGAATTCAAACCCTCCAAAAAAAACTTATCCCCAACTTTCAACTAAAAAAAAAAAAAAGACGAAAAAACAAATAGATGCAGCCGCAGAACGGCGCAGCTGCTTTCCCGGAAGATTAAAAAAGGCTATGTTGTTAATTGGAGTTACACGTCATCCTCTCCCTCGGTTCACTCGCCCAACGTTTACAAGTCGCTGAAAGATAACGACTCTCGGGGCAACCGCGCCACGTTCGCGTACCGTTACCCCATCAGATTAACCATACAGAACAGAAAAAGAAAAAAAGGTTTACTATCTTGCATTTTTTTTTTAGGTCGAATAGCATATATTTTTTTTTTTTGAACGAGTGTTTTTTCTGTAAAACACGGCTGCGCTGCGGCGAAGCAAGAAACCCAAGATCGCAGCGGCCACTCCGCCCGGGTCGCTTCTCCGCAGTGCACCGGTGACTAGCGAGAAGCGCACTCAACGGAGCTAACTACACGCGCCCGAACAACCTGAATAATTCAACCTGGACAGTGTCCAGCCAAACTCTCACTTTCGTAAAAAAACAACAAAAAAAAAAAACCTTCAACCCAACGCATTAAGAAAAAAACATTAAGACACACGTGAACCACATCAAGAGGACTATACGAAGGTCAAGTATAGTCAACCTGCGTCGTCCTCCAGAAACTTGAAACTGCCTCTGAACATCCATATTTCCGCGTAACCACCACTTGCCGGTTGTAACAAACAGGATGTGCTCACGCGACGCCTCTACAAAGCTCCAGGCCGAAACACATAGTAAAACATAAACTCACAACACATAAAAACACTTTTTTTTTCACCCCTCTCAAAAAAAAAAAAAACGAAATGACACGAGTTCCTCCTACCTGAAGAAACTTTCTTTCGCGGCACGGTGTAATAGATATCTCGGCGACTCTATGCTACGCTAAAAGTTAAAGGAGACGCTACCAACACATATCCCTCTTTCGAGGGAAAATGAGCTTCAAACCAAATACAGTATAAATAAAAATCTAAACAAAACAACAACAAAAAGCCCCTCCCTCCCGTCCATTGTCTAAAACCGTAACATTAAGAACTTCACCCGTATCGTCACGTCCGCAAAAAAAGAAAAGAAAAAAAAGAAGATAATTTATGTATTTTATTTTAGGGGTTTTGTTCGAGTAATTCCAAGATTACAGTGTGGCGGCGGGTCGTACGAGTAGAGTTCCGTCCCCTCCACCAGGCGGCGCTATCGAAGCAAGCGCGAGCTTACTAAGCGGGACCATTTTTTGCCATATCCTCCCCTTTTCACTTTAGTCCCTTATTTGTTTTTTTCATCAGCTCTAAAAGTTTTACTTTTACTTTCAGCGATGTCATTTGATTGCTTTTTTCTTTAAAAACAAAGTTCCGCCCCCGCCCACCGGAGACATGGCGGCGCTGCGGGCGGGGACAGATCGCAGACAGACGGCACCCGACAGAAAAGAAACAAAGAAAAACAGAAAACACTCACGAAGAAAGGGAAACGCAAACTGGGCAATCACAGTTATTACGGAACGACGAAAACCACAAAACAAGAAGACAAAACATACCACCACGCGTCGAGTCGCGGAGAAACTAAACCATGCACGAGCCTGCGTAGTGTACGCGAGCAAATACAGACGGCCAAAAACACACAAGCAACGGCGTTCGTTAACACGCAAAACAGCGGCGACCGTTTATTTGGTCGTCGTCCGCGTGAAGAACTCGAACTAGCAGACGCTGTGCTTGCTAGTTTCTTCGCGTCTGTGAGCCGACGCGCGTCGATCTAGCGGGCGACTATAGAGAGACGACGACGACGGGGCAAGTTTATGATTACTGTAATAAGAGGACAAATGGCGGCCTGGTCTTTTGCGTGCGTGGGCCTGCGTATACATCTCTCCGCGCTGCAAAACTTGTGTTCCAACGTTCATGAAAAAAAAAATGATGACAACAAAGAAAGAGATGAAACGATGACCGTTCTCCCGTACTAAACGCTAGCGTGCACACAAAGCACCTGTGGCAACGAAACTTGCAATTCTGATGCATTCCCGCCTACGCAACGGCTAGAGGCGAGGTGGGGCCAAGACCTACACACAACAGAGGTCGAAAATGTCGGGTCATCGGGTCAAAAGGGCTCGTTATTAGAGCGCCGTCGCTCCGAAACTTTCGCTTGTGCTGTACACGCTCGCCCTCAGCCAAAAACAATACAGAATGCGATCACCCACGCACCGCAACCTAAAATTCAGAACCTAAAAGAAGACGAGATTCCACCACCAGGCGGCGGCAGCGTCGTCGTCACGGCGAAATCGTGGACGTGCGTTAATAGATGGCGCTCTCTCTCTCCATGAGCTGCCTCGCCCTGAATAGTGCACGGCCCCACAGACCTCTTGGATCGCTGCACTCCTGACCTGAGCGACCCAGAGTTGCCGGCTGGCCCTCTGTTAATTCGCTGACTCGCGCACCGGGGCATGTACGCGCTATGTGTGCGCGTCTTTCGACGTTGTTGTAGATGTGCTCGGGAACAACGCTAATCACGGGGTGTTCGTACCCATACCATAGTGTGGTAGGGCTGCACGCGATGTGCGACGTTGCGGTAAAAGAAACCACAAAACAAATACCGCTGACTAATATAGCTACTTGCATGGGAGGATGATATGTAGTTAAATAAAAGAACCACATAAAAAGAAATCAACATATAAAAAGTATCATAGAGATGATATACTTTTCGGAAACAAAAAGATGCACTTCAATACGTGTCACAAAAACTGCAATGTTCTTCTCATGGCTTGTGACATACTTTTAATCTCCTTTTAGTACACTTTTTCTTTGGTGGTGCGCTGCACTTGCAAACTGACTTGCTTGTCTGGCAACAAAGGTTCACACACTCGAACTATATTCAACCTAATACACAATTAATAACCATAATTAACTCGAAATGTGCTTTAACTATGCCCTCCGAGTTATACCTTTATCGTCTTGCACTCTGTCAAGAGTCTGGACCCCCACAAGTAAGGCTTTCATTCCACAACAAAACTTACAACGTATGCCAGGCACAACAATTAGCCCTATTAATTGAACACCGATTTTTGAAACAGAAGGGACGCGGAATCACAGAGGGGAGTCACTATGACGACTAACAATACACAATTTACGCGACAAAAGGTTTTTAGGTTCCGTAAAAGCCACCTGGCGAACTCTCTCTCTCCCTCTCTCTCTCTCTCTCTCTCTCTCTCTCTCTCTCTCTCTCTCACACACACACACACACACACACACACACACACACACACACACACACACACACACACACACACACACAAACATATATACAGGATTGTTTTTGGCAACGCGGGCCAAATCGTTCCGGCGAAACCTACGCATCGCACAGAAAAAGGTTGATGCTGTGCAAAGAACCCATAAAAAAAAAGAACAACATTTTATGTAATTGATTACTTCTTAGTAATTGTATTTCGAACGATTAATTTTAAAGGTATGGTTCAAATTAAAAACTTGACGCGAATCATCAAAAACTACTAAATCCACCCACATTACAGTGATATATAAGGCACGCGCAGCATTTTACGGCGTTACGAAAAAAAAATGCTCAATTTGGGCGCGTTTCTAGGTTTCGGTTTCCTGTCGAAGCGCACCTCTACGCCATTGCATTCCGGCTCTCCGTTGCCAAAACGCGCCAACGCATGCGCGACGCCAGGCGTCGCACGTAGTAGAGGAGGTAAGAAAGAAGGTCTCCGGATTGCCACATGATGTTAGCCTTTTTTATGTCGGCGCCAATGTGAAGACGCACCTTTACGTGGGATGCGTGGCAGCACACGCTAATTATTCAAAAAAATTAAATTACTAAAAAGTTATTAAATATTCAATTATACTGAACGTTAATAATTTCCCTTAACGGGCCCTTTCGAACAAACCACTATAAGCATCAACCTTTCTTTTTTTCTTTCATTTCTGATGCGTAGCTTTCGCAGGAGCGATTTGGCCAGCGTTTCCAGGAACACCTCTGTACATTACATGAGACCGACAGACACACACGAAGAGATATACACATGCATACACACATTCGGACAGAGACACATACATATACACGAAGACATACATAGGCATATACAAACACGCAGACGCACACATACACATGTAAGACGAGCGCAATGAAATCTCAAAACGATTCCCAGAGGTCGTTCTAGTTGACCCGCCGAGGTCAACACCGTTCGGAAACGCACAAGGTGCGGCCACAAGGCTTTCCACGGCAGCGCCACTTCCGACCGAGATTACCGCCGTCGTCCGCCATTTTCAAGATGGCCCCCTTCGCAAGCGCAATCACACACACAAAGCTCACCCAACACGCAAACCGGCACAGTACACTCCACAATGACACACACCGCACTCTCTTACTTCTTCCCACGCCACACAATTAGACGCGACTTAGTACCAAATTAGGGTACAAGAGTCGGCGAAAACTGTTCGGCAATCGCCGCAAAGCCCAACACAAACACACTAGAAAAGTGTGCGAAAGAAAGATTAATTATAAAAATATATATAAACAAAAGGAAAACTGACAGCCTTTTACTTAGGATCCATTTATCCCTTCAAACAAAAACAAAACAAAAAATTAGAACGGGCAAAGACGAAACTACTATTGTTTCACGGGCGAGTTTAAACGGCGCGATTATTAACTGTTACACAGTATACCAGTAATTTTCGAGAAGGATCTGCTTCGCAAACCGCCGCTTTTCCGGATGCCATGTAGTAAAGGCTCCTGCGGTAAACGGTTACCATACATTTACGGGTTCTATTATCTTCCCGTCTTCCCCACAAAATAAGTCAAAGAAAGATAAATAAATAAATAAAAGTATAGAAGATAGCGCACCCGGTGTTGGACGCGCCCCCAAACCGCGGATTCCGGAACTACGCCGACCGCGCTTTCGGTTCCGAGAGTTTATTTATTTATTTATTTTTGTTTCGCTCATTCTAATTGGCTATCCCGTTCTCCAGAGTCAGTCAATTATCGGGAGGGGTTTACCGAACAAAAACTACGCCACTCACACCCAAACACCCTTAAAACGAATGGGTAGTACTGACAGCTCATCCAAAAACATGCAGCGCACACGCAAAAAAAGAGAAAAAAGAAAGCAGAATTTAGTAAAAAAATATAGACGGATCTGAAACTCCGTAACACCGCTCGGCCAACTCCAAAGCATGTACCCATAATGCTCGCCGAAAGGTGCGGATTACGCAGCTATGGCGCACCTGTCGAAGTCCATGTTGGTGAGTTAAAAGGGACAATGAAACAATGGCGTGTTCGAATTCAATCGTATATTACAACTCACTGCAGTATACAATTGGTTGTGATTATACAAATCGCCACAACGTACAATTTGTTGCAACGAACAATTCGTTGGAATAATTACTTCGCTGTATCGTACTATCGTTGTCATATACGATTCCTTGTGTATTAAACACATTTTATATTAAAGACCATGCGGCGTATTTTAAAAAGCATATCCTCTTAGGTGTATGTTTTTCTTTCCTTCAGAAGTTTCGCCGTAGGAGGCATGTAAAGTCAAACAAACCTATATGCCACGTAAAAAAAAAAAGAAAAGAAAGGAAAGTATTGTGTAGAATTTGACAGATAATACCCAAACCTGGTCCACCTTAAAAAAAAAAAAAATGCTTTCCCACCTTCTTTTTTCTAAATGTGAGTGCTCGTTCTCACATTTGCAACATAGCAAGAGAGACGAACTTGTGCTCAAAGTTCCCTAGGACCAACACACGGCATACTCGGCGTACTCCTACGTGGGCGGCACAGTACGTTCACAACGCAGGTTTTGCGATTTCCTCAGAGAATACCTTGACCCGCTTCGGCGGAGTGTCGGCAGGAGATAGGCCAGAGTGGAAAAGCGCCTCCTCCAAGCTCACCCGTTACCCGGTGGATGGCTATGCGATCCCCTCGTGTAGTCTAAGAGCCCGAGGCGCTCGGTTTCAAAGGTCCAGTAGTGGGACTGCGTAGCGCCTGTCGTGCGCGAAGGCTTACGTCATTTTACAGCGAATGCCGTCCCAACAACAAAGGACGATATACTCTTAGACCGTGCGGTGCCATTGACCCAATGGATGACTTGGGTATAGTATGCGAGAAAGAAATAATCGTTTAACAATGTCTTCAATATTACCCAAATATGACAGTGCACTGCTTTTGCTGTGGATGATATAAGTTGTTTTTATCAGGGCTGCCTTCTTGGAAATGAATGCAAAATGCCAAAACCAGAAACGAAATGGCGCCTGCGGCTTTAAGACTGTTGTGAGAACGTCAGCACCAAATGTTAAATGAATGGCACCTTATTATTAGTATTATTATGTTCATGTGTATAAGTAGTTCTTTCAAAATCCGTAGTGTAGCACCAGAGATTTTGTCAGAAAGAACAAAAACAAATACATATGTACTAGCACATATTAATACCAACGTTTTGTTCGCACATTTTTGCTTTACAATTTCACACTGCTGTTCCTTACTGCGTCTCTACCGTCGGGATTATTACGTCCAAGAACAGCCGTGAACGAGTTCCCCGAATTCATTCGGCAGCAAATGTCGTTTCCAGCTAATGCTATGCCATCAAATACTCCGCGTGTGGCAACGAACTAATGAGATTCGGGGCAAATGCAATTAGCTGGGAATTCCTCTCATTTAAATGTGAGGGTATGAGACGAATTGAATATTAAGGTGTGTGGCAAAAGCAACACAATCTCTCTCTCAAAACGACTTTAAAAAAAAAGTGCTACTGAAAATAAAGGTTGCACTATCCCAGCTCGGTACTGCAGAGGGACCCATCGCACCCTCTGCGGTACAAGATAAACTGGACGTTGAATCGTGTGACATAATATTATATACATAGGGTCTTTCGTTTCCGGGTTTTATATCTTTTCCTTTTCTTCTTCGAAAATCAGGGGGGGGGGGGTAAAAATCGGACACTTTGTACCAAGTTAGTAACCGGTGAGAAATCCAAATCTTCAAGAAATTATTTGCGATTCCGAGTTTATTATTTAGTTTAAAAACAAAACAAACCAAACCAAAACGAAAAAAAAACCCGTATAATTACCAATAAGTTTAAGTACTGTAAACGACGGAATTTTCGCGTGGACTAATTTTCCGCGAATTTCGCGACCGCCTCCGATTCGCGAACAATTCGGAAAAATTTTATCCTTGAAAGCGGCATTTGAGACACCGGGGAAACACGCGTCAAAAAGCATAACAATATAATTATACATGATATGTGAATATGATATGGAAAGTATCCTAAAGTAAATAACGCCATAAGTCGGAATTCAGCTCACCTCAAGAAGTTTATTTGGTACCTTCAGACAATTCCTGCCAGATTCGCCTGGCAAAAAATGAAAAAAAAGTTTGGGGGGTGTCAGTGTCCCTTTAGCAATTCGCCAGAGGAATTTCCCACACCCTATTACAGCCAGCCAGTGTTCTTCGGACGTGCGCAAATAGTTCGTTACCGAGGCGTACGTGGCATTGACATCCTGGGTAATTGGTGCATAAAGCTAACCAGGATAAAAAAAACTATACACGCGAAAAAAAAAAAAAAAAACCGCACCTTTATTCGAACAGGCTCAGGAACCGAGTGATGCCCCTTAGCACGTCTTGGACCGCGCAAAGTCTTTGCCTTCCACATGCCCACACATCTCAGAACTCGTCACAGAGATTGCCTTTCCTGGTTGGTCCGCGGACCGATTTGATGCCGCGGATGGTACGTGGGAGTGTTTATTTGGTGCAATTTCAGCTTGTAATTGACTATACGCTATCGAGCAGGCTATTAGCATCACAGTTGGTCGGTGGAGAAAATAAAAGGGAAAAACTCTCAACCTTAGGGAGACGCAATTTTTGTATCAATCTCATACGAATTAGGAACATCTAAAGTGATCAGTCAATTTCGGGAAAAGAAAAAGAACGTTAGAGAACGTTTTCATAAAAAACCCGTAGCATAGATAGCAAGGTATAAAACCATCGAATTATTTTAATAATCTTGTCACGCAGAAAAATTAGTCATGTTCAGCGAGTGTCGTTTCATTTACGAATGACAATGTTTTGGTCTCTGTCAATCAAATCCACTGAAACTTTTAATATATGTATCCTTATATAGCCTCACTGAGCATCCTCCATTTTCAAACAGTTTGAAGTCACAGTTTCCTGGTCTGGTAAATCATGATCGATAAGAAAATTACGTTCGGCTTGTTTGACTGTGGTTAAAGTTGTTTCGCAATGTCCAATAGCTATCCTCACCAACTCGAGAGACGCGTTAATGAGAACAGTATTCCACCTTTCCAGTCCGCTTTGAGACAGCGCTGTCATGCTAGGTTTTAAGGTAATTTGTAATCCCTTAGGGTCGATGCGCACGTTAATGTAGTGTTTAAATTAAGCGGCATGCCAATCGTGGCGTACTCTTTTGCCAGCTAATTTCCTAAGTTCTAAAAGCTCGAAATGACAAGTTGTAGCGGTCTGCGTGGGTCTCACTCAGAACAGGGGGAGCTCGTGGTGTGTCCCACGGTGGTCGTCAATCCTGCTGTGGGCGGACAACGTTGATATAAATGTCTTACGCAGGTTGTATCTGGGTGGAAGGGTGGGGCTGGGGATTCAATTCATTCGCTCTGTAGGGCGGGCCTGCCGGTCCAGACGCCTGGGAACGTCCACCGACGTCGGAAGCCTGACTTTTTGCCGAAGTGCCGCGGGCAAATCCATGGTCCCGCTGGACGGAGCACTTAGGGCGATCGCCGAGGGCCAGAGGGTCGGGAAACGTGGCCACTAATGTGCTTGCTCTGTAAAAAAAAAAAAAAAAGGAAAAAACACATTCTGGAACAACTTTTTTTATCGATAACTAAAGAGCCAGAAAACCTTAGTAGGTTAGAGTCATAAGAACTGTATTTTCTGATCAGGGACGAAAGGGTAATCAGCTAAATATTTATTGCCGCTGTTAAAGTTTAAAAAAATTAAGCAGGCTATTTTTTTCTTCGCCTAAAATACATTTGGCCTTTTGCCTTGGAAGAGTTCACAACGTCAAAGGTGCCCAACTAAACCACCTTATTACAGCTCACGCGGTCTACCAGCAACAAGCGCGTTATCCTCGATTTGCGTTCGGTAACGAATAATGCGTCGGTGAATATTCTTGTTAGCGTTCGTGGCAATTAGTTCGCTGACGGAAACCGTCTAACTCGGTCGGTATCCGGAGCGTAGCACGTGGTCGAAACAATAATTTTCAGTCTTTAATTCTGCTGTGATGGGCATTGAAGAAACGAGCCGGCGGAATAGCACCTAATGAGCATGATACGTTTTTGGCCAGACTTTAGGCAAATTAACAGCGCACGATTTTCTCTGACATTTCCCGTAAAGGTTACTGCGTGGGTAACAGAAAACATCTAGGGCCCACCTTTTAAATCCTAAAGGCCAGGAATATAAACCAAAAGAATTCTAGCGAAAGCAAAAAGTAAATTATTATTTTTCAAGGACAAAGAAACTCAACTCTCTTAATTCAAAGGTGCAAGCCAGCTGAACAAGAATGAACGAAAATAGGGTTACTGGTGCGTGACCGTCGCGCACCAGTCACCTAGTTCTGTTTGAAGATTTGTGTTCGTCTTTTTGCCTCCTGTTCCTCTTCTCCATGGATTATTTTAGTCATTCTTGTCCAGCTCGCTTGCATGCCTTTGCATTTATTTGCATTATAATCAAAACCTTAAAATGCAGGCCGTTAACCCTGTTGGTGTCAGACTGGTTGCAGCTGATAAAACCCGTTTTCTCTACTGACGTCTAACTCGTGGCTATCTGAGTTGATAGAGCGCTCACGGGAAATGGAGAGGTCCCTGGTTCGATACCAGGGCCAAGCGGATTGTTTCGGTCGCGCACCGTCAACTAGCTGTGTTTGTCCCCCTTGTTCCCCTTCCCAGGTTGTTTTCGTCAAATGATACTGCTGAAACGATACTGGTCAAACGATACTGGTGGTGATACCTCCACAAATGGTCAAAATGCTATATCGGCAGTTATGGGACACTGACACTCCCCAAAATATTTATTTTTATTTTTACTGGGCGATTTAATAAGATGTCAGAAGACTACCCAATCGATTATTTTGCTACAGCGTCACGTATATTTTGATAAAGTAAACAAATAAATAAAAACGCAACTGCTCGAAACTGAAACCGAAACTGGACAGGGGAGGAAGAAGAAATCTAGCGAAGGAGAGAGTTGCTGAAAGTCACGTAACTACTCTCTACCGCGCTTTCTTTGGTTTTTTTGCCTTCCTTTTTTTCGGCCCTGCGAAGCAGACAAAAACTCGCACGTCACACGAAAAACGCAGAAGTCAAGCATTCCTGCTTCACGTTGGCGCGTTTTTCAAGCTCTTACCAATTCGTATTGGTAAGGTGACCAAGCGCCTTCAGCCAGGAGAAGGGGCGACGACTCAGCGACGTCTTCGTGCAGAACCAGCTGGGTGGTCGGGCGTGTCGGACGGAATAAATGATAATTGTTTTAATTGGTAAATGATCTCTCTTTCGCAGCTAGACAAATTCGCGGGCACAGCGAACCGCAGTTTTGAAACAGAGGTCCACGACCGTCGTCCGCCACCATCGCTACGATTCGTTGGGCCGTCAGCCCGTGGCTCCCGCGATGCAACGACATCTTGAGAATTGTGGAGAAAATGCACAGAGTGCTTCTGGTTCTATGTGATCTTTTTTTAATCAAGGTATTTGCAGCTTCAAGAAAAAGAAAAAAAACTATATATATATATATTATTTATCTTTTATATTGAGTGTGCGTTTTTGATGACCCAAGACTTCGATTATATTTGGTGTGTGTGTTCTAAACCAGAAGTCTCAAACACGCGGACCGCGGACCGCATGCGGCCCGCGACTAGCTGGGACGCGACCCGCAAGTAACCGGCTGCGAGCCTTTGTTCCCACGTCTCGAGCGCTAGAAATGGCATGCGCAATAACAGGGAGTTTTCGTAGACCGCGTTTCCCCCTCTTCTAAGCCCCTCCGCAAAAAGCCATTACTGCGCCTGCGCGCATATGGCCTTGACTGTAGAGTTTCGGGTATCGTAGCGGGTTGCGGAAAGCGTTGCGGGACGGCGAAAACCATCTACGAAAACTTCCTTATAATCTAACGTTATCCGCTCATTTCTATTCTATACGTAGCTCATGCTCTTATGACATATTAACATTGTTTTGTTTTAATTATTGCTTCCAAGCTTTTTGTCACCTCAACCGCAAGCTATGGGCTTGGCATTCTCGCCGTTCAAAGCAGCACCACAAAATGCAAGTACTTTATCAGTCTGCTTCTATAAAAATCGCCTGGAAGGCAATAACTGTCGTATGAATAGCTAGTTTTTTCGAAACATCTTGACTGAATAATTTCCGAGTATACACGAACTCATCTCTGTGACGTCACGGCGCGGTGGTGGCGCGTCGGTCGCACTTCCGGTCTGGGGCTGTGGGCAGAAGTCCCCATGCCAGACGTGTATTCCTGCGTTGTTTTGAAAGGAACCAGACAAAAACCTGCCTTCTCGTCAAAACGCCGCGACTGGGGCCGTACCAAAAGTGTCGAGAAAGGTTTGAAGGTCAGTTTTCACGTGCTCGGTTCGTCCGAGAATCTGGATATGTGCCGTGAAAAGGGAAAAGCAGACGCCGTCGGACAACGATTGCATGGGCGGGAAGCACCTTGGGTTGAATTCACGGATACTTGTGGTCGTCAGATTTATTTGTTTTGTTCCAACATGAACGCCAGAACACCGTCAAGTTGTGCGGACCACCTGGGGACTACGTTCAGTGCGTCTTCAAGTTCAAACGGCCGCCTGATTGTTCGAACTGTCGTCTGCTCTTTCAAACGTTTCTGCTTGTCGTCTGCTCTCTTAGACGACGCCGGTCCGTAGACCAAATGTATGCCCGGTACTTGCGATAAGATCGAAGTAAGTGCAGGCCTCAAAAGACTTAAATTTGAAGGTTGGTAAGCAGGCTCGATGTAAACAGTAGATACAAGGAGATGTTGATCATTGTTACCAGTGACCATCACCGACTTGTTAGGCCTAATTCAGTTGGTCCGATTCTGCTTGCGATTTTCAGTATCGACGTCGGCCATCTCAGCTACGGTTCACGCTTTTGCAGCCCGAGCGGCGTCGCGACTGAAAATTCCGAGCGAAATCTCATCATGCGAATCAGGCTTTAGCGTACATTCTGCGGCGTCCACGCGGAATGAATCGCCACATGTCACGTTATTCAAGCGAAGTTTTGCGGCGTAACGAGCCTCGGTAATTTCGCTGACGCCGCTCAAGATAGTCAGACATCGCCAGGATAGACGTAGAACCAACAATTCGAACGCGAAAAAGGGCAGGGGGACTCACACTGACGCCGACAACATCGCATTTCAATGGTGTGTTTATGGGGCGACGGCGCGCTTCTTGCCCACACCCCTATCGCGCATGCGCGGCGCCGGTGACGTCCGCTAGGGGCGCTCCGGGCGCTCCGGTTTGTTTGTAAACATGAGTTGGTGTATACTGAGCAAGCGAACTACAACGTGCGTACTCTTCTCTCTCTCTCTCTCTTTCTCTCTCTCTCTCTCTCTCTCTCTCTCTCTCTCTCTCTCTCTATATATATATATATATATATATATATATATATATACATATATAAATATATATACATAAAATTGCAGCATGGTTCCGTGGCGGTGTTATTCTGTTTTTTGTTATCACATGAGGTAAGCCTAAAGTAGTTCTCAAAAACGAATGAAAGCTGCACATGTCACAAGCAAAAGCGTGAAGTCCCTTCTCCATAAACCCCCCCCCCTCCCCCTCCACCCCACGTCGCCCTTTCGGGGGTTGGATATCTGGCCCCCGCACTGACACCCGACCATGGGGAGGAGAATGAGCGCGACTCGAACCTGTCATTTCTCGATCCATGGTTTTTGGGCGGAAAGAAAACAAATTTTGATCCACAAATTATTTTCCGGGTAGCTGGGTTCTCATATGTCATGTACAAATGAAAACCTTGGCGAGCATATATCCCTTGTCAGTGTCCCTTTAATATCTGCTTTGACATGACAAATCTTTGCGGTTAGAGATGTCTGCTTGGAAATCTTCTAATTTTTTCTGCATTTGTTTTGCTGATAGAGTCCGCAAAGGGAGGGCGGGGGGGGGGGAGGGGAGGAATGTCTGACAGGACCTCTGCCCTCCCCCTCCCCCTTAGGACAGGATATAAAAATAGATCGCAAAAACAATCAAAAACCAATTAAAAAAAAACGCCAGCAAGAATTTTTGAGAGATAAATGTCATTCAATAGGGACATATTAAGATATTAGAATCGATACCAATTTGAGCATTTCAAGATTATCTAACTCTCAAGACACAAATTAATGATCTAGCATGCACCACTTTGTGGTGTGAATAATTGACCGTGATGGTGTCTAAATTACGAAAACAAAACAGGGACGTAAAAGTACAGACAACACCGGATTTTACCATGTGTTTCACTGTGAAAGCCTTTGTTATCTGTATTGTCTTCCATTTCCTTTTGTTTTCGTAATTATACTTGTATTTTGATTTTTTTAGCCCACAAGTAAGTGCCCGCAAAACATATTTCGAAAACTTGGGGTACGCGCGATTCGTCTAGGAGGCCAGGCGGTTAATCGCATTATATAATAAAAGTATAAATGAGTGTGCGGGCTCATATTTATACGATTTACTTTTTATGGTCCCGGTACTCGCTAACAGATGTTCGTTAATCTTAAAAGTGGTCTTGCGCCGCACCATGCAATAGTGTAAATGGGTATCGCTAACGAGGCCGCAACTAAGTGACAAAGAGTCAGCACTGCTCTCATACACATTGTCCGCAACCCATTTGCTTTCTAGCGTCACCAACTGGCAGTATCAGGTAAGTTACGCATCTGGAGCATAATTAATAACGGTGCTATACCTACACAAGAAAATTAAAAAAATCTATCACTTTGCAACGAAGATGATTGATTAACCTGCCGGCTAGAGGATTATTTCCTTAATCAAAGGTTAATTGATTAAACGCAAGGTCGGCCAAAGTTGTCCCTATGGGATTGTCATGGCAATATTTACAATGCGTATACTAATCCCAACTTTAAAAAAAAAATTTAATCAGTGGCGGGACCTCTTTTCCGGGATGCTATACTTCAAAGTACACAACCGCATGCTTCTTGCAAAAGAAAATAATGTAAACAAAGCACGTCTACAAGCTTATATTATATTTGCTGCTGTAGTGTCTTGCTGGGAAATTTTTCAGCCAAGTAACGCTATGCGGTAGGGTTTATTAGCAATCATTGAGAGCACCGGGTTGTTTCT